>CABHPP010115261.1:0-25615 GCA_902168425.1 Peromyscus attwateri
TGTGTGTGTGTGTGTGTGTGTGTGTGTGTGTGTGTGTGTGTGCATCTTAAGCCAGACATAGTGGCATGCACCAGTAGTCCCAGTAATTTGAGTCCAGGAAGTAAGAGACTAGCCTGGGCAGAACTGTCCCAGGAATTAGAGACTAACCTATCACAAGACTAACAAGTCAGAAGAAGAAAGCAAGGGAAAAAGGAAGAAAAGAAGGAGAGAAGGAAGAAAGGAGAGAAGGAAGGAAGGAAGAAAGGAGAGAAGGAATGAAGGAAAAAGAAATAAAAAAGGAAGAAAAGAAAAAAAGGAGAAAAAAATCCAGATAATTAAAAGGATTTGAAGAGAGGCATGTATGTTCAGTCTAACATCTTGTTCCGATCTCTTTCAGCTCGATGAAAAGGGAAGGTAAATGACTCAGAAGACTCCAAAGAAAGACGCTTGCTAAGAATCTTTATATAGAGACGCTCTAGGAAATGGTCCTCTTCAGGAATCTCTGACCCCGATGTCCACCATTGGGCCCCGTGAAACATTGTCTGTGCTGCTGGCTTCCCCCTCAGTGTCTCCAGCTGTGGGTCACGGGGCAGAGCACACAGATATTTTTATATTATTTGAATGGATTAACGGCTCAAAATCAAATCCTGGCAGGATATCAAAGACTCACATCAGAGACACAAGGGCGAAAGTTCCCTTCCATGAAATATAGAGCTTTAGGTGTTTGGCCTTTTTTTTTTATGTTGAAAATATTCATCATATTCTTTTAACCTAAGAGTCCAAAATAAAATCCACATGGTGCCAAAGTACAAAAGCCTTCAAAGAACAGAGAACAACTTTGGAAGCAATAAAATCTATTTTTTTTTAAATTGCCTGTTTTTAAAAGTGGTGGATGTCCTTGTGTTCCCTGTCACATTCTGGGAGCTGAGCACACACTCGGTGTTTTCTATTTAAGGTTCTGAGTGCCAGTTCAGGCAAAGTCCTTCTCCATCTGCTTTGTGCTCTGCTCTGACTGGACTTTGCCTGCTTAGGGGCTCTGCCACAAACCCTACACCAAAGGCTGCATCTTGGTGGCATTGTGATCTTTCCCGGAATGTTATCTTTCATTTATTTACTTTGCCCCCTTCCCTACTGGGAAAATATTTGCTTCTTCCCACATGTTTTTTTTTTCTTTCTTTTCCCCAGTTGTAAGAATCTTTTACATTCTTTGTTTCAACTCAAGTGTGAATGATTAACAACAGCTTGAACTTTAAGCCTTTAAAGCATACCTGTGTTTTGGCTGAGTGGTGCACCGTTGTAACCCTAAAATTCAGGAAGATGAGGCAAAAGGATTTTGAGTTCAAGGCTGGCTTAGGCTACATGGTGAGACCCTTTCTCACAAAACGCAAGTCTGGGAGCTGAAAATGTTAATGGCACTTGCTGCTCTTGCAGAGGACCTGAGTTAGGTTCCCAGCACTCATCAGGCAATTCACAATCGCCTGTTAACTCCAGCTCCAAGGAATCAGACACCCTTTCTGACCTCCAAGGACTCGTTTGGCACGCGCAAACACACACACACACACACACACACACACACACACACACACACACACGCTCAGTTATGTACAAGTACACGTAACATAAAATATTTTTCAAAATCCACAAAGACTCAGATAACCACAGCTGCTGTGAGGTCATAATGGCAATAGCTATATAGCCATGTCATGTCCGGAAGACAGACTTCCACACCCGTCCGCCCCATCCACCTGCTCTCGCGGGCATTCTTTCCATTCCCCTTTCCCACGTTCCCTGAGCCTATGGTGAGGAGGCTTACACACGCACGCACGCCCCTTCAGGGCTGTGGAGCTCCAGTTTCTTCCAGCACAAACCCCTTGTCTCTCAGCTGGCCAGTAAATGTTGGGAAGACATCCCATTTCTCATCCTAAATTGTCTACCTCCCACAGCACCCACCACAGTGTCTAGCACACCGTGAGTGTGCAGGTTATAAATATTGCCACTATGGATCCTTTCCCTCTGACACGTTGAAAATGTGTCACCCCGTCCTCATTTTTATTTGCTTGTTATAGAGAGAATGCTTGCTGTGCTTAAAAGCACTTAAAAAAAAAAAAAAAAAGGAAGTTCCTGCGATCCGGTCTTTTTATCTCTCTGTATACAAACGTAAAGGAGAAGAGGGTGGAGAAACCAAGTTCTTCTGTGGTTTTTCAGACATGCTTTTGATAATCCAATAAGAGACCGCATCCTCTGCTCTCAAGCTATAAAATGTTGAAGGAATCTCTTGGTTTCAGATTGCATCTTTTATTTACGAAAGGAGGAGAAATACAGTATGGACACCCCTGGAGGGCGAGGGGGACCATTTTGCTCTCATAAAGATAACGGGATGAAAATCTGTAAAGATCAACCCCGTGAAGCATGTGCAGTGGGGGAAGATTGTGGAAAGACTCACGTTGTCTTTAATCAAGGGGTTGGTTCTAAGCTTACATCGTTTCCTGGCATGGCTATTAAAATATTCATGGTCTTCTGACATTAATCCATGCACATACGAACACCTGATTTTTGACAAAGAAGCCAAAACTATACAATGGAAAAAAGAAAGCCTCTTCAACAAATGGTGCTGGCATAACTGGATGTCAATATGTAAAAGATTACAAATAGATCCATATCTGTCACCAGGCACAAAACTCAAATCCAAGTGGATCAAAGACCTCAACATAAATCCAGTTACACTAAACTTAATAGAAGAGAAAGTAGGAAGTACTCTTGAACGCATTGGCACAGGAAACCACTTCCTAAATAAAACACCAACAGCACAAACACTGAGCACAACAATTAATAAATGGGACCTCACGAAATTGAGAAGCTTTTGCAAGGCGAAAGACACAGTCAATAAGACAAAAAGACAGCCAACAGAATGGGAAAAGATCTTCACCAACCCCACATCTGACAGAGGACTGATCTCCACAGTATATAAAGAACTCAAGAAACTAGACAACAAAATACTAAACAATCCAATTAAAAAATGGGCTAAAGAGCTAAACAGAGAATTCACAAAACAAGAATTACAAATGGCTGAAAGACATCTAAAGAAATGCTCAACATCCTTAATCATCAGAGAAATGCAAATCAAAACGACTCTGAGATACCACCTTACACCTGTCAGAATGGCTACAGTCAAAAACACCAATGACAGTCAATGTTGGAGAGGATGTGGAGCAAAGGGAACACTCCTCCACTGTTGGTGGGAATGCGAGCTTGTACAACCACTGTGGAAATCAGTATGGCGGTTTCTCAGAAAACTAGGAATTGAACTACCTCAAGACCCAGCAATACCACTCTTGGGCATATACCCAAAGGATGCTGATTCATACCACAAAGATACATGCTCAGCTATGTTCATAGCAGCACTATTTGTAATAGCCAGAACCTGGAAACAACCTAGATGCCCGTCAACTGAAGAATGGATTAAAAAAATGTGGTACATATACACAATGGAGTACTACTCAGCAGAAAAAAACAATGAAAGCATGAAATTTGCAGGCAAATGGATGGAACTAGAAAATATCATCCTGAGTGAGGTAACCCAATCCCAGAAAGACAATCACGGTATGTACTCACTCATAAGTGGATTCTAGATATAAAATAAAGAACAATCAGACTATTTAAAAAAAATATTCATGGTCTTAGAGAAAGAAAACAATAGCACATATTTCCCACATATGCATACTCTGTTACAGGATTTCTGTTATCCCCCAGCTTCGTATTTCTCCACACTTCTTTGTGTTTCTTTCCCTTCCATTTGCCTCTCAAAATAACTGCAGGGACATGTAGAAGAAAAACAAAAGCAAAAAAAAAAAAGTCTTAGGCTAATAGTATCACTTCTATAATGGCTAAAGCCATCCCAAGCCAGCTCCTAGGCATCTCCAGTAGCCCCGAGACCCCGAGCATCCAAAGGACTGCAAAGCATGGGATGACAGATGCAACAGTTCCTCCAGGGTGTTGGTTCTGAAGCCAGCACGGTGCTCTTGGTTCATTTCTCCAACATCCATCCTGCGAGTAGGCATTTTTACAGATAAAGAAATCAGGTAAGTCATAAAATTGTCACCGCAGTCTACAGAGCCTCAAGCAAGGTCTGATCCCGGCCCAGCTCCCGGAGCCGCTGTGTGGGTAGCCCCTGAGCTCTGAAGTGTGTAGCAGGCTTTTGGAGGCCAGCTTTTGTGGCCTCGCTGGCACAGGTTCTTCACCTGTGAGTTCAGGGTAATAACAAACAGGTATCCAGACAACCCAGCAAGTTAATATTCATCAGCTATGCAGCACATGAGTCTGTATCCCAAGGCCAAATCAACCCTGCCCTGCTCTGTTCTGGGAAATAGTTCTGTTGGAAGAGCGCCTGGCTTGTTTGTTCTCTGGGTGTTACTTGTGACTGTTTTCTCTCGACAGGAGCAAAACCGAGTACTTGTGACAGAGACCATATGGCCCACAACAGTGACTACATTTACTCTCTGGTCTTTGGCAGAAAACATCTGCCAACACCTAATTTAGGTGACTGCTTGGAAAGACCTAATCTAAACTTAACCGACTAAAGCAGGGGTTCTCAACCTTTGGGTCACGACCCCATTGGGGGATCAAATAATCTTTTCACAGGGGTTAAATATCAGATATCCTGTATATCAGGTATTTACATAACAGTAGCAAAATTACAGTTAGGAAGTAGCAAAGGAAATAATTTTATAGTTTTGGGTCACCACAACATGAAGGACTGTATTAAAAGGTGGCCGCATTAGGAAGGTTGAGAACTACTGGACTACATAGTAAGTGCTGACTATTGTTACTGTTAATCTTAAGGTTCACTTTGACCTCTTGAAGAACAGACCTTCCCATCTACTAATACAGTTCATAGTCACTTAATAGTCTATCCTTCGGCCATAATTCTGAAGCCTCTGACTTGAACACAAGACAAACATGCAATTGGTCGTTGGACACCTGTGTCATGAGGTCGTCAGCTTGATAGGGAAGAGTTCCTTCTTTGAAAGAAAACTATAGTGCCACCGTGATGAGCCGTGTAGAGCTGACTTACCAGAAACCTTTGGTACTTGGCGTGGTTGAATGAGGCTTTTCCAAGTCAGACAACAACAGTGTTTCCTAGCAAAGTAGGAGTCCAGGGACCCATTGTCCCTCTAGTTTAGGTCACTGTGAGCATGTTCTCTAGGCATAGGAAAGGCCTTGTTATTTCTAGATGTCAAATCTAAAAATGAAGAAAAATAACATCATATTTTTTAAATGAGACATCATATGCTAATCTGGGTTTGCAAATGAAAATGAAAGTAATAATCCTTTCATTGACCCAGGAAGATAAATTAATGGCGACCCAAACCATTGGAGTAAAATGGATCTGTTCTGCGCACAGCATGGGGAATGACCTTTGAAAACACAAATCAGATCATGTTCTCTGATAAAATTGCACAAACCCCAAGTTCCATGGTCCTGCTCTGTCTACACCACTGACCTCAAATCTTCCAGTTCTCTTGCTCCCTCAGTGGCCAACCACAGAAGACATCTTTTGTTTCCAGGGTGCCCTGAGTGTGGGCCTGTCCTAGAGAATCTGCACCTGCCTTCTTCTCTTCCTGGAATAGTGTGTCCTCACATCTTCACAGGGCTGCTTCCTGCTCTGTGCTGGATCTCAAACCACCAGGCATGTCCCCAGCTGGGCTTTTCTCAAGGTCACACCTACTCTAGTCTCGATCACATCATCCTATTTTATCTTATTTACAGCCTCAGAACAAATGAAAAAAAAATCTTGTGTATTACTTTGCTTTGTAAATGTCTGTTTCTTCCATTACTAGTATATAAGTTCTGCGAAGGGCTGGAATTTCTAACCAGACATAATAGGTACTTAATAAACAGTTGCTCAATAAGTGAGTGAGCCAGTAAGATTTTTACCCTGCAACTAAAAGAAACTATTGCTTGAAAGTCTGAGGAAGAAAATAGTAAATTTTGGGGGGAAATCAACTTAGGTCAAGGAAGAGTGTAGCGTGTAGCTGGGGTTCAGTAAGGTGGCAGGTAGGGACAGATGTGCTAGGGATGAGCTTTCTATATCCATTTTCATAAATAGATCTAAGCCTGTGCCTTTTAGACAGCCTACTTGGAAAGCCTGTAGAGGTGCATGTTAATTAGAAATGCCATTCTTCCTCACTAGTCTTCACAAACGGCCCTAAGGACAGCAGCCAGGGGGATCCCCCAAACACCGAGGCGACCGAAAGCCTCGGGACAATTATTCTCCTCAGTATCTCAAAGGTCATAGTCAAAAGAGAACATTTCAAGCCAGAAGTGGTGGCACATACCAGCAATTCCAATGCTCGGGAGGCCTACGGATCAATTGACAGTTCAAGGCCAGCTGGGCTGTATAGTGTGGCCCTGTCTCAACAACCCAAACACATGCACAAGAAGTCAACGTCCTCTTTCAGAAAACAGTACTCTGAACTTTTGATTCACTCTTTGAAACATGTGAAAAGTTAGTAACACACGAAAGCCCAGTAAGGAAACTAGCCCTGCAGCTGAAAGCAGCTCTCCAATAGCCTCACAAACATCAAAGCACAGTCACCAGCTGCCCTCGGGATAACCTAGACCGGAAGTTCTGGGGGCTGAAGATGCCGCTCGGTGAGAAAGTGCTTGCCTCGCATGGGTGAGGTCCTGTGTTTTATTCCTTGCATTGAAATTCATAAAAAAAAATGTTAAATTGAAGTTTCCTTTTGCACTGGGAATCAAATAAATATCCCACAACAGAATCACAAATCTAAACAGCCCTTGAGTTAGCTCCACAGGTAAGTACGAGCAGCAGTGACGGTAGACGTAGGTGTCTTCAAGATTCTTCCCTAGGATATAACGTATCTATTTATTGGGTAATCACATATATCTATTGTACTTGAAATATGGTTATATTTAGACAAAATAGACACACTTCATGCATGTGAAAGGTATTAGATTGATTTGAAACAGAGGAGTATTTATCGAGTTTTGAGGAAAACTGCGTATGACACACAATGTAGTTCCATGAAAGCCCTGTTTGCTAACAGTTTGTTGGGCCCTGCCAGGTGCAGCCTTACAAATGACCTGGCCAGACAAGTGAGACAATCAATGGAAATAGCAAGTTCAGAAACTCACCAAAGGCTCATCCGGTTAGCCGGCCAGCGGGGGAGACTTGGCTAGGCGCAGAAGCACTCGTCCGCTTCACTAAGTCCTCTCCCAGTTGAGAAATGTCATTTAAACTTGAATGTGACTCAGGAGGGTGTTATGGTCCATTTGGCTCTTTCCCTAGAGGAAAGTGGCTTGCTTTGGACACACTCCCGGGCATGGGAAGTGTTCATTTTGACCATACACAGCAAAGATGTTCAGCCTTAGTGATGTTACTTTTCCAGTGAGTCTCAGGGGGAATGGAGCATTGTCACTGAAGAACGCTTTCTTCACCATCATGAAAGACATCTTTAGGAATTAATTTAATTTGCAAATGAATTAAAAATGAAGTTAAAACAGTCAAAACATGAGTCAAAGTTATTTTATAATTAAAGCATCCACCAATCTCATCCTCACATCATTTTCCTTTTTTCTTTCTAGTGGTAACTAGTGCTCAAATATCATTCTCATGGATATTTTGATAATCTTACTATATGGCTATCTATCTATAGGAAGGAAGGAAGGGAGGAAAGAAGGAAGGAAGGAAGGAAGGAAGGAAGGAAGGAAGGAAGGAAGAAAAAAAGACAGCTGATGAAAAATAGGGGCCGTTTTGGAGAGAAATACAAGAGAGCATGGAAACAGGACTATGGTTGAAAGACATTGTATACATGTATGAAAATGCCATGTGCTATTATTTTGTACAAATCATAAACAATAATAGCGTTTTTTAAAAATGCAGAGCTCATTAAAAACCCTTGAAAATAAGGGATTCCTCTAAAAGCATCCAAAGACCCTTAAATGACAGTGGTGCTAGCTGATGCCACTACAATTCATAACCAACTACTACTTCATAG
Organism: Peromyscus attwateri; assembly: GCA_902168425.1. Taxonomy (NCBI): domain Eukaryota; kingdom Metazoa; phylum Chordata; class Mammalia; order Rodentia; family Cricetidae; genus Peromyscus; species Peromyscus attwateri. Next base: position 7,998 of record CABHPP010115261.1, read on the forward strand.
CCTATATTGAAGAGTTAATTCATGCTTATATGTTCCTTTAAAAAATACTCTTTGGAAACCATCGTTACTCCTGGGACACATACTCTAGCAATCTCTCTTCTTGTAAAAATAAAGGCATAATCATGCTTATCTTTAGCTCTTTGCTAAGTTCAACTACCCCACGCATTCACTAGTCCGACCACCTTACCAGCCGACTCATGACCTCACAGCATTCTACACACTCCCCCAGGGTCCATTCAGCAGGAAAGTGTGAGCAGGTTTTGTAAGAATGATCCTGCAGGTAATGTTTAGTCTGGTCTTCAGTGTGTTCACTACAAACGAGAACTCAGGTACCCACGCTTGCATCCCAAACTGAGGGGAAGGCAAGAGGAAGGCCCACCTCTAAAGCTCACTCCTGCTCAGGGACTGCCCAACATGAATCGGTCCAAGGGGGAGTGAGGCCACTTGTTTGCTTCTGTCCAAGTCACCAAAGTGTATAGAGGGCAAGAGAGCGCCTCTAGGCTTGACCCACAAGAGCCCTTTCTAGGACACTGCCCCACCTCAAACACCTGCAGGTTGCCCCAACTAGAATTTAAACTATTTGTGAAACATAAACTACTAGTCATGTATTCTAAATGCATATGTTCAAGGCTACCATTTAAAAAATAAACCGAGGAGGGGAACCTTAGATACATTCTGCTATCACACTACCATAGACATTATAAGTGTGTGTACATATGTAGGAAGGAGATAACCAAGATTTAAATAGAATGGTTAAAAGCCAGGAAATACAGATTTCCCCCACAAAAGAACAATATTGCCTACCCCAAGCTACACCTATAAACAATCTCACTAATTTGCCTACATTTCAACAACAAAACCAAACCCTTGGGCTGACTTTGGGGGACCTGAGCACCCTTCCCTGAATCATGGCCTCGATGTAGTATTCCTTGTGTCCATCCTGATGTAAAAGTGGTTAATGCTTCCTGGCTATAGTGGGTGGCATGCGTATAAGAATTTAATTGATTATTCTTGAATTTCTTTTTCAATAAACACATTTTTATAATCTTAAAAAAAAAATGCGCCGGGCGGTGGTGGCGCACGCCTTTAATCCCAGCACTCGGGAGGCAGAGCCAGACGGATCTCTGTGAGTTCGAGGCCAGTCTGGTCTACAAAGCGAGTTCCAGGAAAGCTACACAGAGAAACCCTGTCTCGAAAAACCAAAACCAAAAAAATAAATAAAAAATAAAAAATAAAAAATGCAGAGCTCTGTTTTTTTGCCACCCTCACCTGGTAACAGCATTTGAGAATCTTGCGAAAGGAGAGCAGTAACACGGTCCTTGCTGATGGCAAACCTCACTCACTGTCCACGTTCTCTGACTCACAGGCTGTTCATTCAGCTTTCCTTAAAGAGTCAAAGATCAAACTGGTGGCGACACAGTGGGCCACTGTGACCTTCCATCCCCTCAGGCCGGAAATTGTTCCAATTCAGAGACAATCTTCATCTGATTCTTTTTTTAGAAGAATGGTAAGGGAAGAAAGACAACCATCATAGTTTAGTAAATTGTGATCTTAGTATAATACAGCCGTGACATTCTAGGAGCGTTAAGTGGGCCCTTCTGGGGTGATGCCTTCCAAATACGTCTCCGAGTTATGACTAAGTTTCTATTTTTTTCTACAGATTGGCCAATCAGCCTTATCAAAAGGAGATTGGTGACATAGTTTGGGGTTAAGAGATCAGGGAACAAAACAGGGCTAGAAATAGTGTCCTGGTTTCCCTGGAAACGGAAGAAAGTACAGGTTTATAGGTCACTGTTGTTTTGTAGCAGAGGCCTCTGATTAAAGTAGATTATAGCCCGCAGGTCCTTCACCTGTCTTTCACATAAATAAAATTTCCCAAGAGTGCCCTTTCAGCCCTACTCACCAAATGAATAATTGACAGAAAGTCATTCCGGCCCATTTAAATGACTTTTTTTTCTGTGTTCAGTAGAAACTTGGTTTTCTCAAATGTTGTAATATGAAAATTTGTTCAAAGGCAAAAGATGAATGATAAAAGAGGCTCTTGAGATTCTAAAACTCTGTAACTCTAGAATATAATATAGGAATTCATGAGCTTTGCCTCACATAAACAACTTTAGGCTTATAATATAATTTGACGATAACTCAAGGTTTATTTTTATGTAACACGAATCAGTTTTTTTTTTTTTTTAATTTCAGAAAATAAGCCGTCTCTAGCTTCTTTAGGAGCACAACTTCGGGAAAGATTTTGAACAGGTCTCGGGGCCTCAGAGAGGGGCCAGAGAACAACAAATGGACGTCACATAAGAGTCACACAGCAGGGGGGCGGCAGGGAAATCTGGGAGCTGCTGTCCCCAGACAAGGGCAGCCCAGCTGCCAGCTGTGTGCACCAGGGACTCCTGCAGCGATCTCTGCCCGTGCTGTACAGAACGCTGAATCTCCACCTGCCTGCCATGACGGATGGTGACGGCACGTACCTCTTCCTGAGGTTTCAATCAGATGACAGTGACTGGTAGGGTCTGGCCCCTAGATCCTGAAGTCTAAGCTGTCAAAAGATTTTTTTTTTTTTAATTCACCTTTGGAGCACGAACTCTGAGAATTTAGAACATTCTCCAAATACAAAATGGCCTCAAAGGTAGCGAGCGATGGTATTAATTACTTTCTGTTGCCGCGATAAAACACCAAGACCCAAAGTAACTTACAGAAGGTTTTATTTGGCTTATGGCTCCAGAGGCAGAGTCCATACTGTCAGGGGGTGAGGTGTTGACATAGCAGCAGGCGGCTGGGTCAGAAGCTGAGAAATCACATCTTCAACTGCCTCAGAAAACAGTGAACTAGGAGTATGGTAAAGCTATAAAAACCAACTCAACGTCTGTCTGCCTTGATGTGTTTCCTCCAGCAAGGCTACACCAACCCCAAAGGCTCTATGAACTTCCCAGACAGCACATTGCCCTCCGGGGACCAAGTGTTTACATATATGAGCCTTTGGGGGGCATTTCTCATTTAAACCAAGTGTGTCCTAAAAGACCAATGACTTCAGTGAAATGGTATGACCTCAGTATCACTCGATGCCCTGGAAAGTCTGAGTCACATTCATTCAATTGCCTTTATCGTATGGTCATTACATTCAGCACTTAATGCCAAGCCAAGGACTGTTGAGGAACCTTCCTGCCATGTTGGGGAATGCAGGCCAATAGTCCCAGCAGCTGGAGGCCAAGACAGCTCATATAAATATGATGTGCAATGTAGTTATAGGAATATTGATGGAATAACTGACCGAACCATTCTTGTCTTGGTCCCTGGGCAATGTTGAGACAACACTTGGAAGTATTCTCTAATCAAGTGCTTCCCCAGGGGTGGGGGCGGGTGACAGAAAGGCTCTAGGATATCCTGTACTATATAGCAAGACACTGATTCAAAGAAATTATTGTAACGGTTTTCACAAACAAAGAATTCAAATATTTAATATAAAATTTTGTTAACTGGGTTTGTTTTAGAAAATAGATGTCAGTTGGCTCCATTTGAGAGTCTGGATCCGAGAGTGAGTGTGTTTATTTGCCTAAGAGTTCTAACTAGAATGATTCCTCATCTTGCCACTGGTAGATCACAACAAGAACATTCCAATTTTCACACATGAAAGATGAAAAATGTTTTCTCATTTGCAAAGAATCAAATGCCGACTGATCTTTTAAAAAACTGTCTTTCTGCTGACATCTGGTGGTCAAAATCTAAAATGCAGTTTTATAAAGGAAAGATGGGTTCTCAGATGCCACAGATCGAAAACCATTAAAGACTTACAGCCAAGCTGACTGAAGGCTAATTTTGCTTATATTGCTGGCATTGAGTTATTCCTAAATAGACATGACGGTGTGAAGTTTGATGGAGGAAACTCTCCCGTGCTGTAATATATCTGGCAGGCTGTAAATCCTGCTCAAACTTGTGGCCATGGTTAGAAGACATAGGTAAATTTAATTCTTCAAAGAGCTTCCAAAGTGAAGAAACACATTAGCTATATAAAGGTACAAATGAATTCCTATTGGACTTCTTGACGGAAATACCATATAGACAAAATGAACAACGTCTCTATTCTTTCCTATGTGATATTTTGAGGGGTGGGGGAAGCATGAATATGGAAGAGGATGTCCTGGTTAGGCTTTTTGTCAGGTTGACACAAGCCTGGGTCATCTGGGGAAAGGGAATTTCAAGTGAGAAAATGTCTCCATTGGATTGGCCTGTAGGAAAGTCCACGAGGGTACTTTCTTGATTAATGATGGATGTGGGAGGGTCCAGACCATTGTGGACAGTGCCATCCCTGGTCAGGTGGTCCTGGGGTGTAGAAGAGAGCAAAGGAGGACAGGAGGAGCCAGGAGGAGCCAGGAGGAGCCAGGAGGAGCCAGGAAGAGCCAGGAAGAGCCAGTAAGTAGTGTTCTTTTATGGCTTCTGCTTCAGTTTCTGCCTCCAAGTTCCTGCCTTAAGTTCCTGTCTCAGCTTCGCTTCGTGATGGACTGTGAGCTCTAAGGCGAAATAAACCCTTTCCTCCTGAAGTTGCTTTTGGTCATGGTGTTTATCATAACAATTTTAAAAAACCTAACTAAATCATGTGGTTATTAGGAAAGATGAATGGAGTTAGGAGGAACATGAGAAGGTAATGGAAGGGCAGATATAATGAAAGTACATTGTGTATATGTATGAAAATATTAGTGAAACCCATTATTTCACAGAATCGATACATACTAACAAGATGTTCAGTGTTCTGAGGGCAATTTTATTTCTGCCTTATTTACTCTTTCTACTGAGCAAACTTTCCTTCAAGTCTGAGTAAAAAATAACATTTTCAGACTTGTGTGTGTATGAATGTTAACCTTGCACGATTCTTCTCTAAAAGCAATAACTAATTTAAAATGTGGTCTTTATTGAACTCAAATCTATCACATTTCTGTTTATAGAATGTGTGTGTGTGTTCCAAAAAATACTTGTTATAGCTACTCAAAATTACTGCATAGTAGCCCAGTGTGATAGCGCATGCCTTTAACCTTAACACTCTGGAGGCAGAGGCAGGAGGACCTCTGTGAGTTCCAGGTCAGCCTGGTCTACATAATGAGTACCAGGACAGCCAAAGGTAAGTAGAGAAGACCTGCCTCCAAAAAAAAAAAACTTTTAAAAAATACTGTGTTGTTTTATGAAAATTACTGAATATTTTTGTTTGAATATGTTTTCTTATAAGCTGTAGACCAACGTGTCTATTTTGTTTTCTGTTTGGAGCTGGGACCATAGCTTAGTGGCACAGAACTTGTACAGTATGTGGGAAGCCCTGAGTTTGATCCCCAACACTGCAAACTATAAATAAATATAAATAAACATATTCTGCTTTGATAGCTTCATTTTATTCTTTTACATATTCAGAAAATATAATGGTGAACAAGTAGACAATGTCCTTCTAGAATGGAGATTTTTGCTTCAATTTATTCTTAGGTATCTTCTTTTTAGATATATCAAATTGGATCTTTATTCCAATTATGTCTTATTACTGTGGCAATTGATTTTTTTCTTTTTCTTTCTCTTTTTTCTCCTTTGAGATGGGGGCCTCAGCATATTACCCAGGATGGTTTCGAACTCATGACCTTCCTGTCTCAGCCTCCCAAGTAGCTGAAATTACAGACACATTGACTTCCACAGGCAAATTTTGTTTCCATTGATCCCATATGTTCCTGCATTGTTTGCAATAGATTTATATCAACGTTACTGAATTGTCCTGGTATACAACTATTCACAAACAGTGATCACTGCACCAACTCCTAGTGTTTACGATCTTTTCTTATCTGATTCCATTGGTTAAATTTTGAGAAGTTTGCTAAGTGAAAGTGCACACTGTAGAAGTAGATGTTTCTTCACTGAGCAGAATGATGGCCTTTGACAAATATTGATCTTTTCTACTTTATCAAGATTGCTATAAAAATTTATCAAGATTGTTATAAAATCAAGTATGTCAAAAGTCACTGAATGATATTTTTGGACTTCTTTGGGGAAAGTTATCTCCCACTCTTCAGTGACTTTTACCAGGCAGGTTCAATTGCAGAAAAGAGAAAGGGATTTACAGACTTAAGGATTTAAGAATTTAAGCAGGGACTCGATTGTTTTTGAATTACAAGTGAGCAGAAGTAGGCTGATTGCACTGTAGAATGGGCCCACCAGGGCCTTATGTTCCTGTCAGAATAAGAAAGTTGTGCTCCTAACCAATGCTTGCTGAGTGTGCCATCTTTGTATCATCTAAAATGAGAACTGAAAAAGTCTTCTTGGCACATAATAATCAAAACACTAAGTGTACAGAACAAAGAAAGAATATTAAAAGCTGTAAGAGAAAAAGACCAAGTAACATATAAAGGCAGACCTACTAGAATTACACCTTATTTCTCACTGGAGGCTCTAAAAGCCAGAAGGGCCTGAACTTTTGTTCTGCAGTCTCTCAGAGACCACAGATGCCAGCCCAGACTACTATACCCAGTAAAATTTTCAGTCACAATAGATGGGGAAAATAAGACATTTTATGATAAAAAAAAAAACCAAATTTAAGCAGTATCTGTCTAAAAGTCCATCCCTATAGAAGGTGCTGGAAGAAAAACTCCAACCTGAAGAGGGTAGCCACACCCAAGAAAACACCAAGGATAAATATCCCAGACCAGCAAATCAAAAGAGGGGAAACACACACACACACACACACACACACACACACACACACACCACTATAACAAAACAGCAGAAGCCAACAAACACTGACCATAGATATCTTTCAACACCAATGGTCTCAACTCCCCCAATAAAAAGACACAGACTAACCAAATGGATGTTGTAATAGGATCCACCCTTCTGCATGCAAGAAACACACCTTGTCATCAAGGATAAACATCAACTCAGAATAAAAGAATGGAAAATGATATTTCCAAGCAAATGTATTTAAGAAGCAAGCTGGTGTGGCCATTTTAATATCTGATAAAATAGACTTCAAACCAAAACGAATTAGAAGAGACAGTGAAGAACACTACATACTCATTTAAAAAAAAGTCCACCAAGAGGACATTGCAGTTCTTAACATCTATGCACTAAATACAAGAGCAACCATATTTGTAAAAGACACACTACTACAGCTTAAATCACACATTGACCCTCCCACACTGACTGTGGGAGATTTTAATATCCCACTCTCGCCAATATGTCATTCAGTCAAAAACCAACTGGCCTAACAGAGCATTTCATCTAAACAAAAAAGAATATACCTTCATAGAACTTTCCCCTAAATTGACTACATACTCAGAAACAAGTCTCAACAGATACAAGAAAATTGAAATAACATCCTGCATCCTCTCAGACCACCAGGGATTAAAGCTGGATATCATCAACAACAGAAACAACAGAAAGCTTACAAACTCATGGAAAATCAACATCTCACAACTGAGTGAAAAAAAAGGGAGTCAAGACAGAAATTAAGAAAGAAATGAACGACTTGCTGGAGTTGAATGAAAATGAAAACACAGCATACCCTAACCTATGGGACACAATGAAGGTGAGTCTCGAGGCAAGTTTACAGCACTAAGTGCCGACATAAAAGAATCGGAGAGATCTCATCCTAGTAACTTGACAGCACACCTGAAGCCTCTAGAACAGAAAGAAGAGATCACAACCAAAAGGAGTAGATGGCAAGAAATAATCAAATGCAGGGCTGAAATCAATAAAATAGAAGAAACAACAACAAAAATAATACAAAGAATCAATGAAACAAAGAGTTGGTTCTTTGAGAAAAATCAATAAGATTGACAAATCCTTATCCAAACTTACTAAAATGCAGAGAGACTATCCAAATTAACAAAATTAAACATGAAAGGGGGGGCACATCTCAACAGACTGAGGTAATCCAGAGAATCATAGGACATACTTTCAAAACTTATATTTCACCAAATTGGAAAATCTAAAAGAAATGATAATTTTCTTGATACACACCACTTATCAAACTTGAATCAAGATCAGATAGGCAATATAAATAGACCTATAACCCTTAGTGAAACAGAAGCAGTTATTAAAGATCTGTCTACTAAAAAAGCCCAGCCAGATGGTTTTAGCACAGAATTCTACCAGACTTTCAAAGAAATTAATGCCAGCTCCTCAAATTATTTCATGAAATAAAAATCAAAGGAATATTTCTCACTGCATTTTATGAGGCCACAATTGCTGTGACTGATACTGAAGTCACATAAAGACCCAGAAAAGAAAGAAAATACAAACCAATTTCCCTAATAAACATAGATGCAAAAATTCTCAATAAAATACTTGCAAACTGAATCCAAGAACACATCAAAAAGATCATCCTCCATGATCAAATAGGCTTCATCCCAGAGATGCAGGGATGATTCAACATCTGTAAATTGATAAACGTAATCCACCATATACCAACTGAAAGACAAAAACCATGTGACCAAATTAAACGCAGAATAGGCCTTTGACAAAATTCAACACCCATTCATTTTAAAAGTCTTGGAGAGATTAGGGATATAAGGGACATATGTCAACATAATAAAGGCAGTTTACAGCAAGCCCATAGCCAACATAACAAATAGAGAGAGAGACTCAAAGCAATTCCACTAAAATCAGGAACAAGACAAGGTTATCCACTCTCTCCATACTTATTCAATATAAGTCTTGAAGTCTTAGCTATCAAGCAATAAGACTAGAGAAGGAGATAAAGGGGATACAAATTGGAAAGGAAGAAATCAAAGTATCTTTATTTGCAGATGATATGATAGTACACATAAATGACCAGAAAAATTCCACCAGGGAGCTCCTAAAGCTGATAAACACTTTCAGCTAAGTAGCTGGGTACAAAGTTAACTCTTAAGAATCAGTAGCCCTCCTATATACAAATGACAAAAGGACTGGGGAAGCTCTAACCAAGCAAGTGAAAGACTTGTATGATAAAAACTTTTTAAGATATCAAAGGAAGAAATTAAAGACATCAGAAGATGGAAATGTCACCTATGCTCATGAATCAGTAGGATTAATATAGTAAAAAAAAATGACCACTCCATCAAGAACAATCTACAGATTCAATGCCATCCCAATCAAAATTTCAACATAATTCTTCACAGATCTTGAAAGGACAGTTCTCAACTTCATATGGAAACACACAAAAAATCCAGGAGAGATTAAACAATCCTAAATAATAAAAGAACCGTAGGAAGTATCACCACCCCTGATTTCAAGTTGTATTCCAGAGCTATAGTAACAAAAACAGCATGGTATTGTCATAAACACAGACACATTGATCTATGGAATTGAATTGAAGACCCAGACATAAATCCACATACCTGGTTTTTGATAAAGAAGCCAGAAACACACACTGGAAAGAAGCAGCATCTTCAACAAATGGTTCTGGTCAAACTGGATGGATGCATGTAGAAGAATCAAAACAGATCCATATCTATCTCTCTGTACAAAACTCAACTCCAAATGGATCAAAGACCTCAACATAAAACCAGATACACTGCACTTGATACAAGAGAAACTGGGGAATAGCCTTGAACTCATTGGCACAGGAAAGGACTTTCTGAACAGAGCCAGTACAGACTTTCTGAATAGATTAGAACTTAGTGCCATTAGCACAGGCACTAAAACCAACAATTAATAAATGTGACCTTGTGAAACTGAGAAGCTTCTGTACAGCAAAGGACACGGTCACAAGGACAAAGCAGTAGGCTATACAATGGGAAAAGATTTTTACCAACTACACATGTGATAGAGAGCTAATGCACAAAATATATCAAGAACTCAAAAACCTGATATCAAGGAAACAAATAACCCAATTAAAATATGGAATATAGCTATAAACAGAAAATTATTAAAAGAGGAATCTGAAATGGCTGAGCAACACTTTAAGAATTGTGTTTAACATTTTTAGTCATCAGGAATGGAACCCATAAATCAAAACCACTTTGAGATTTCCTCTTACACCCATTAGAATGGCTAAGACCAATAAAACAAGTGACAGCTTATGCTGGTAAGGATGTGGAGTAAGGGGAACACTGATCCATTGCTGGTGGGAGGGTGGATTTGTATAGCCACTAAGTAAATCAGTGTAGTGGCTCCTCAGAAAGATGGGAATTGATCTACCTCAAGATCCAGCTATATCACTCTTGGGCATAAACCCAAGGGATGCTTCATCCTGCTATAGAGACCTTGGTCAGCTGTGGTCACTGCTGCTCTGTTCATAATAGTCAGAAATTGGAAGCAACCTAGATGTCTCTCAACAGAAGAATGGATAAAGAAAATATTGTATACTTATACAATGGAGTATTACTCACCCATTAAAAGAAATGAAATCTGCAGGTAAATGGATGAAACAAGAAAAATCTGGATTCAGAAAGACCAATGTGGCATGTATTTGCTTATATGTAGATATTAGCTGTTAAATTAATGATAGCCAAGCTACAATCCATAGTAACACAGAGGTTATTAGGTATAGAATAAGAGACCTAGGGACAGATAGATCTTGTTAGGAAAGGTAAATTAAATAGACAGTTATGGATGAATGGTGGGGGAGCTGGTATAGCTGTTTGTTTTTGTTCTTTTGGGAGGGCACTACCCAGCTCCCAAATAAATCACACACAGGGGCTTATTATTACTTATAAATGCTGACCTTAGCTTGGCTTGTTTCTTGTCAGCTTTTCTTAACTTAAATTATCCCATTTACCTTTTGCCTCTGGGCTTTTATCTTTCTCTATTTCTGTATATCTTATTTTCACTCTTACTCTGTGGCTGGCTGTGTGGCTGGGTTGCTGGCCCCTAGCATCCTCTTCTCCTTGTTCTTGCTCCTTCTTCTTTCAGATTTCTCCTTTTATCTATTCTCTCTGCCTGCCAGTCCTGTCTATTTCTCTCTCTCCTGACTCACTATTGGCTGTTCAGCTCTTCATTAGACCATCAGGTGTTTTAGACAGGAAAAGTAACACAGCTTCATAGAGTTAAACAAATGCAACATAAACAAAAGTAACACACCTTAAAATGATATTCTACAACATTTACCCCTTTTTGTCTACGTAAAAAGAAAGATTCTAACATAGCAAAACTATATACAACAAATATGTTATCAAGTAAAAATTATATTTACAATATTTTGTCCATTTGTAGTTAGCATATTCAGGGAAAATAATGCATTATCTCTTCTATCATAGTGAATCCAAAGTTTTACAACTAACTTACTTTCTATCGTAACTAAAGAAAACTGCTACTATAACTATCTAGTCTTCAACTCCATCAAAGACCTAGAAGGACATATTATTTAACAACAGAGACATTTGGCTGCCTGGACCATCACCCAAAGTTCCTCTGCAATGATGGGGCATCTATCTTCAGCCTACAGGCACAGAATATCTGGCAAACTTTTCAGTGAAGCAGGAAATTTGAAGGACTGTCCTGCTTTGTTTTGGCAAAGTTCAACAGTCTTTTTCCTGTGTGTCCTGCATGTCCAGTCTGCACAGCACATTGTCAGCAGTCAAAGGCAAGAACAGTTTTTTGCCCGGTGGCTAATCTTACCACAATGAAAGCAAACTCTATAAGGAGTTTCTTCAATGCTCATCATCTCTGAAGCAAATTGGTGCTGCCAGGAGATGTGTCTCATTGTCATGAAAAACCTTAGGTTAACAAAAAAAAATTTTAATGCCATAATCTGTAGGTCTTTTAAGTGTTTGAAAATCACTTATTTATTGAAAATATACCTATTTAACGTAGAAAACATATCTAATGTGACTACAAATTTGATTATTATAGATTTACTACTACCCTCATTTTTACTTATACGTTGCATAAGCACAATACCCCAAACAAGAGTAGAAATATATATACAGCATAACAATATTAACTTTAAATTTGTATCAATATACTCAAATCCTTTAAAAAAAGAGTAGAAACATATATAGTGTGTTGTAACAAAAATTACCCTAAATTTGTATCAATATACAAAAGTCCTTACAAATACAAAATATTTGAGATTAATAGTTGTTTTTTTAGTTTACAGTAGATTCAATAATCTACTCTTTTATCTTATCATTCTTATATTCCCCTAAATGATAACAAACATCCATAGCCCACCAAATAACCAAAAGACTCCCATAACCCAACTCTTGGGAATGTGGATGTCATTTTCTCTAGACTCCTTCCTGTGGTCTGTGGGTGAAGGAATCTTTCTGGGTCCCTGAGAAAATTTGAGATAATGACCAAGTCCTGGGAAGATCAGCAGTAACCTTTGTTGATAGATATCACCAGTCAAGATTCATGAGTTCTCTCCTACTCAAACCTGATCAATATCATTCTTGAAGGAATCCACAGCCTCTCGTCTTCTGTAGAAACAAAAGCAAAAACTCTTCTCCAAAGCACTTTCGACTTCTTTTTTAAAGTTAAGGCATTCCTAAAGTATCTAGGCTGGTTCAATTTTGCAGTCTTATTCACAATCCCATGCCTCTTAGCAGCTATTGCTTGCTTATCAACAATCAAAAAATTCAAAATTAACGCAATAACATACATGGTCCAGACTCCCTGTGTATTTCCCATCTCTATATGGCTTATTCTTTTTTTATTATTTTACTTCTCTTTAAAGACTTTATTATTTTTAAACTATTTCTTTCTTTCTATGACTGTCCATACCCCTTTTCTTTCTTTCTTAAGCCTATGCACATTGTAAAACACACTGGAACCTATTTAGAGGTTTTTCTGTCTGGACCTCTTTTACTGCATCTCTCTGGTCTTTTTTGACCACACGAGCAAGCTTCAGACTGCTCAGCTACACCTGGAGCCTCTGCACCATTCTCTTGGCTGGCTTTACCCACTTTTAGGTTCGTGAGAGCCAGGCCTAAAGCTTGAGGCCCTGTTGGAGGTTTGTTTCACCTTGAACCGTATTCAACCCCCCAGCTATGGAATGACAGTGTCCTGCACCATGGCAGGCATTTTTTACTTAGTTTTTATTTTTATTTAGTGTGGAAAAAGCTCTTTATGTGCTCTGCTGTATTGCAGAACTTCTCAAAGGAGCCATATCTTTTTGTTTTTCTTTTCTTTTCAAACTTTCTCAGGCTCTATGGAAATTCGAGTCCCACATTGGGCACCAAAATGTTGTTGGTTGTTTTTACTCTTTTGGAGGGCCCACTACCCAGCTCCCAAATAAATCGCACACAGAGGCTTATTTTTAATTATAAATGCCCAGCCTTAGCTTTGCTTGTTGCTAGCCAGCTTTTCTTAACTTTAAATTATCTCATCTACCTTATGCCTCTGGGCTTCCCCCCACTTATTTCTGTATATTTTACTTTCACTCTTACTCTGTGGCTGACTGTGTGGCTGGCTAGCTGGCCCCGGACATCCTCCTCTCCTTGTTCTCTTCCTCTTTCTTCTTTTTTCCTTCCAGATTTTTTCTTCTATCTATTCTCTCTGCCTGCCAGCCCCACCTATTTCTGTCTCCTGCCTCGCTATTGGCCGTTCAGCTCTTTATTAGACCATCAGGTGTTTTAGACAGGTAAAGTACCACAGCTTCACAGAATTAAACAAATGCAACATCAACAAAAGTAACACACCTTAAAATAATATTCCACAACAGACTGGAACAGGTGGATCAAGTGTGGAAGGAGAGGAAAAAGGGGAATGATAGAGGGAATATGGAGAGAGATAACTAAAACTAAGGGCCATTTGAGGGGTGGTAGGTATGGAACCCTAATAAGTAGAAGCTTCATAAAATATATAAAACATAATGAAGACAAGCTAAATGAAATCACCAAGTAACAGGGAGGCATAGCCTCAACTGGATATCTCTTGTCACTTCCAGTACTGGGATTGTGTTACATCTAATTGAGTTGTTGGCTAAAGGGGTCCTATGGTAATTCCCAAACAACCCAGGCTGTAACCAAGACTATAGTGTGAAAGATTGGGGTCAAAGAGACCACAGACACTGAAATGAGGAACAGCAAAGAACTCAGCTTATTTGGGAAGCAGAGAGCAGAATCTTTATTCTTAGCCCTATTATACCGTTGTAGCTCAGATTACAAAATACATAGCGCCATAAGATACCAATCTGTAATGTTTGTATTTTTCTTACTGGACAAAGACCAGCTCCTTATATGTTACTAATTGTACTTTTTCCCAGAAGATAAATGCAAAGACCATGACACCTGACCAAGGAAATTCTTTTTTTTTTTTTTTTTCTTCTTTTTTTTTTGAGAGAGGGTTTCTTTGTGTAGCTTTGTGCCTTTCCTGGAACTCGCTTTGGAGAACAGGCTGGCCTCGAACTCACAGAGATCCGCCTGGCTCTGCCTCCCGAGTGCTGGGATTAAAGGCGTGCGCCACCACCGCCCGGCCAAGGAAATTCTTGTTGGAGGGTGAAGGCAATATTCTGTTAAAACTTTGCAGTTATCCTCTTGTTTTCAAGGGACATCTGGCGAGTGCTTTGTCCTGGCCTCACACTAGTTCTGTAAATCTCCTTCATTTCCCACTTTGTATTTAGCCATGTTTTATAACATAAAGTTGAATACAGCTGCTCAGTGCTGAGTCATTTTTGATGTTTTTGATGTTGGGAGGTTTTCTTTTTTCTCCAGACTATTAAAAACAACAAAACAAGCAAAGAATCAATATAAACATTCGAGCATAGGAGGAGCTTGCAGTCTTAAGTTGATTAGATTGATTTAACTTCCCCAAGCTATCAGCAATACCTTTTAATAATCCATCCCCAGATAGTTCATGCAACTGTTCTGCAAATGTGTGATTAATATCAGACTGCAATTTCAGTATTTCCTGAGTCACATTACTACGATTTAATAAATGTTTTCTAACCTTATCCCAAGGGATCAGGGCCTCATTCTAATACGCAGGAGTAACACGGAATTGAATCATAACCTAATCACATCTTAATGATAATTGTCTTTGTAAGCGAACAACTTGATTACCTAACATACCACAGCCCATCCTAAATCAGCGATTTCAGCATGCAGCATACTATTTATATGTCTTTGAGCATTTCATAGTTTTCCTGAATCAAAATGCCGTTTTTGAATATAATGTATACTTTGAATGCTTTGATGCAGGGTTACTCCAGCAGCAGCAGCAGTGGTGGTAACAGCAGTAATTCCTAATGCAATGGCAATAATTAGTTCAACCATTCTTTCAGTATTTTCTTCATTTGATCCAATGTATGATATAAAGCAAAGACGTGGAAGGAGATTATTCCCTAGCTTGATCCATCTGTACAGGCATCCAAACATCAATCCAGGCTCAAAGTACATAAATGCTCTGGCAGCTCAAATCAACGGGAGTGCTAGAATTTACACATGTATAAAAAGAATAACTGGAACAAGACACATACCATTCAGATCAATTCTAAGTAGTTTCTCCAATCATAAACAAGTAAAGAAGATGAACACATGCCATGCTACTATGAGATACATTTTTAAAAAAGAGATCATAGTCTTATTACTAGAAGTATTTTCCCATATATTCCCTTTCCAGGCCCAAATGTTACCCAATGATGATAATTTCCAAAAATGTTCCTGAGTAGCTCTTCTCTCCATATGAGAACAGAGGGGACAGCCTGTCCTGTGCCATACTAACCACTTAGACCAATTGCCGTAGATGGTGATAGTATTATTATTACAGTACCATCTTATATCTTTGCCTTTCTGGCTGGTGTGGGCAGAACCCACAGGGTTCCAAATATCCTGTTGTTTATCAGTCAAAAGGACAGCTATTTGAGCGGGGTCTTTTCCTTAACAGAGAACGGCATGGTAGCCTACCTATTAGTATTAATTAAGAAACTTTTATCAGTATAAGGGACTAAGTTTTTTTGACTGTTTTATTAGGTAGAAATAGCCATTCAATGGTTGTATCATAATTTTGGTGAAATATACCTGTTGGAGGATGATGAGATGGGAAAGTCATGTAGTCTGATCCTTGTTGGGCCGATAGTCATTTGTAAATGTTTTATCTCTTGGTCTATTGACCCACTATTACTAGAAAATATTTTTTGCTGTCTCCAGTAACATCTTTGTCATAAATCTAAAGGCTATTTTTCTGAAATTAAGGTATCCATTTCAGCCTTGTTATGGCTGCTATTTGTATGGTAATCCTTTTCTAGCCACTTACTTTCAAGCTATTTTGCATCCTGTAAGCAAATGCTCATGTCTTACAGAAAGTACACATTTAGGTATTGCTTGTTTGCCTCACCTGACAATCTTGGTCTTTCTACATAATTATTAAAATAGCTGGACTTGAATCTGTCATTTATTATTTACCCTCTATGTCTCATTCTTATTTGTTTTTTTCTGTTCTCTTTTTTACTGACTTCCCTTGCCTTATTTATTTATTTTTTGGTTGTCTTAATCAAGATTACTATTGTTGGTGAAACACCATGACCAAAAGCAGTTTGGGGATGAAAAGGCTTATTTGGCTTATACTTCCACATCACTATTCATTATCAAAGGAAGTCAGGACAGGAACTTAGACAGGGTGGGGACCAGGAGGCAGGAGCTGATGCAGAAGCCCTGGAAGGGTACAGCTTAATGGCTTGTCCTCATAGCTTGCTCAGACTGCTTTCTTATTGAATTTAGGAACATCAGTCCAGGGATGGAACCACCCACAATGGGCTGCCCCTGCCCTATCAATTACTAATTAAGAAAATGACTTATAGCCAGATCTTATAGAGGCATTTTCTCAGTTGAGGTTCCCTCCTTTTAGATGCCTCTAGCTTGTGTCAAGTTGACCTAAGACAAGCTAGCACAGCCCCATTGCTGAAGACAACACCTACACAACTTATTGAACATGGAGAAGTCAAGCTGGTGCCTACCTAGAGCCTTCACCCCTACATTGTATCATTTATGGTACAGGAAAGTACTCTTCCGGCTTTGAAAAGAAAAACGGAAACACCAATCCAGCCACAAACTCTCTGATTTGCAATGGTGTCCTGCCTTCAAGATACGCTAGTGCAGCATTGGCACAAAGCTTGTGGGAGTAACTCAACAATGTTGGGTCTGAGATGGAACCCATACATTACACTGCTCGAGTCACCAAGAACCTACGACTAGATAGCTCAAGGACCCAGGACTATTGTTCTAAAGAACAAAGAACAACAACAACAACAACAACAAACATAGCAATAAAATGACATTCTGCTATATTCATAGATCAGTGTCTTGGACAGCCGTCATCAGAGGAGCTTCCTCCTGCAGGAGATGGAAACAAATACAAAGACCCACAGCCAGGCATTATGCAGAGAATGAGAGACTCTGGAACACACATTCCTAAAGGGGATGTCTCCATCAAATCCCTCTCTTCAGAGCTCAGGGAGGGAACCCTGTGGAAGAGAAGGCAGAAAGAATGTAAGGGACAGAGGGGATGGAGGACATCAAGAAAACAAGACCCTTTAAATCAACCTGTGCAAAGCACATTTGAACTCACAGAGACCGAGGCAGCACACACAGGGTCTGCCGGGTCTGTAGTCTGTACCAGGTCCTTTGTGTATATATCATGGCTTCTAATTTACTGTTTTTATGGTGTTCTTGAGTGTGAAAATGAGTGGGTCTCTGTTTCTTCTGCCTTCTCTTGGGCTATCTTCC
>CABHPP010115262.1:0-11147 GCA_902168425.1 Peromyscus attwateri
TTGTGTTCAACTCAGAAAACCCTAATACTAATAAGGAAAGAGAGACAATAAAAGAACAAACACTGATTGAACCAAACGGGGAAACACAAAAGTACAGGAACCAGCCTGTCCCTCTCAACAACTTAGAATGTACACTGTCATTAAAAAGACCTAGCTATTGGGCTGAAAAACAAGATCTGTTTGTTGTCTATAAGAAAAACACCTCTCGGGGGCTGGAGAGATGGCTCAGAGGTTAAGAGCACTGGCTGCTCTTCCAGAGGTCCTGAGTTCAATTCCCAGCAACCACATGGTGGCTCACAACTACCTGTGATGAGGTCTGGTGCCCTCTTCTGGCCTGCAGTCATATATGCTGTATACATAATAAATAAATAAATCTTTAAAAAAAAAGAAAAAGAAAAGAAAAACACCTCTCTGGCAGACATGCACAAAGAGAATCAAATGATGTTAGTTGGTATACCAAGCCAAAGTTATAATGAACTCAGGTAAGGTAGACCTCAAGCAAAATGGTAAGATAAAAGAATGTCACTGCATTATACTGACAGGAGTAATTCATCATGAAATAATGGTATACTCAAGTTCACAAAAGCATAGCAAACACTCTTAGATATAAAAGGCAGATCTGTCCAGTTACGATAATAGTGGGCAACTTCAATATCCCATTCTCATTACTAAGGACGATTCAACACACAAATCAGTACATTTAACAGAGACTCATGGGCAGAAACCACATGATCATCTCAATAGAGACAAAGGGGTTTTGACAAAATTCAACATCCCTTTGTGATAAAAATTCCATACGGAAGCAGGAATAGAAGGAATATACCTCTAAACAGACTCATAGGGAAGAGGAGGGTAGGTAATAGGGGTGGAATGGAGATAAGGTGGTAATAGTAATAATTTGTGTGTGTGTGTGAAATTGTCAAAGAAGAAATTTGATTTTTTAAAAGGCTATACTGGCCCGTTGTGGTGGCACACACCTTTAATTCTAGTACCCAAGAGGCATAGACAAGCAGATCTCTGCAGATTTGACATCAGCCTTTTTACACAGGGAGGAGTCCCAGGTCAGCCAGGGCTACAAAGTGAGACCTGCCCTTCCCTTGAAAAGGCTATATTATGCCAACCTATATCCTACACCATATTGAATGGAAGAAAAATTGAGAGCATTCCACCAGAAAACTCTTAGAGCTGATAAATGCTTTCCGCAAAGGATCAGAATACAAGTCAGCATTAAAAACTTAGAAATTTTTCTTTAATCAGTGATAAAATTTTCTAAGAAGTTCCAGGTTGAAAAAAAAAAAAACTCATCCACAATAGCTTCAAAAAACAAAGTATCTGGCTGGAGAGATGGCTAAGTGGTTAAGAGCGCTTGCTGTTCTTGCAAAGGACCCAGGGTTCAATTCCCAATACCCACATGGAGGCCCACCACTTTCTCAGCACCAGGCATGCATGTGGTGCACAGACAAACATGCAGGCAAAGCACTCAGACACACAAAACATTTTAAAAAGCATAAAATTTCTAGGAATAAACCTTGGGAGCCAGTCTAGATCCAACCAGTGGATAAAGAAAAGCACACACAGGCACACACACACGCATGCACATACATGTGGGCACACGACACACCACAAGCATGTGCACACACACAATGTTTTATTCTGCAGTAAAGAATAAAATTATGACATTCCCAGAAAAATGAGAGGACTGGAGATCACTGTGTTAAATGAAACAAGCCAGATCCAGAAAGACAAACATTTTTCTATTATATATGGAATGCAGATTTTTAAATAAATGACTTGAGAGTTGAAGGGGAACTATGTAGGTAGGAGGTGTTTAAGGGGAGATGGGGGGCAAGAGAGGGTAATGGGAGAAAGACAAATACGTTTTATTTTGAGGCAGATCTCTACCTATCTGATATGGAAGCCGAAGGGAGACTATTTGGGGAACACAGAAGAAAAGGGGTAATGGGTGAGTGAATATGAGTAAAGTACAGTGATAAGTATGTATGAGGATGTCATAAAAAAGCCTTATATTGTATACAAACAAAAATTAGTTGGGAGAATATAATAGAAGAAAAGGCTCCAGCGTGCTACTCAAAGCAAGGAAGAACAATGCTTTACTGAAGTGTATTAGTAGCCAAGCTGGTTATTCTTACAATTCTCATGATTTGATAATCAAAAGTGGGTTGAGACAATATGCTTGTGTTATGATTCTCTCCTCTGCAGCCAATCCTGTGTTTGGAAGCATGTATTACAAGTTAAATTCTGAAGTTACAAAGCCCAGTTTTAAACTTCAAAATAAAACGTAACTTTTGGCATTATTATTTTACGTTTGAGAAAACACGTTTGATTTGAAAATGCCAAGGCAAACCCCCGAGGCTGCATGCTCTCAACTACAGTTTAATTTGAAGGCAGCTGTGAAGTAGCTTTATACTAATTAGATTTTTTTATATTAAATAAGAATGAACTGGAAATTGGTGATTTACTTGACAGATAATTGGGCTTTGAAAATTAAATAATTGCTCTAAAAACATTAACTCAGCACTGATTTGAAATGCCTGCCTTGTTATTACTCATGAGCAGAAAGTAAGTTTGGTCCAAGTTGCATTAATATGATTTGATTACACAGTCAAGGAAAAATACTGCCTACCTCTCCCTAATCCTCCATTCTTTCCACCCAGAAACACTAGTTGTGTTGATTAGTCTGTAAGTTACTGGTTTTCCTTAATTTTCTACTCTCTAATTAAACAAATCCGAGTGGGGAATAAATGAGTGTGTGAGAGCATGTGTGTAAAAAATTAGGAAGTGGGCAACAGAATAGTCTAGTTCAAGTCTCCACAACACTCGTGTGCAGCTTGTTTTATGGGTCAGCCTAGGCAATGAGGGACTGGTTACATGCTACTCTAACCTCAGCTCCTGGAGGAAAGGTATACTCTCCCTTACAGAGAAACTTTCAAGCATTCTAGAAGTACAAACACGGGGCTCTGACCACTCTTGGAAAGTGCCCTTCTTCCTCTCCTCCTCCTCCTCCTCCTCTACCTCCTTCTCCTCCCCCTCCTCCTCCTTCTCCTCCTCTTTCCCCTTTAAATATTTAATGCCTGGGGACTGGAGAGATGACTCAGAAGTTAAGAGCACTGGTTGCTTTTCCAGAGGACTAGGGATCAATTCCCAGCACCTACATGGCATCTCACAATCTTCTATAGCTCCAGTTCCAAGGTTTCTGACACCCTCTTCTGGCCTTTGTGGTTAGTACATATATATGCACGTGGTGCACAGACATACATGCAGGCAAAACACCCATATACTGTAAGATTAATCAATTTTTAAAAATTGCTCTGTGTGTGTGAGAGTGAGAAAGAGAGGAGAGAGATCAAATGACGTCCTTCATTGTTCGTGTGGCTCCTTTTAGGTATGGGAGGACCTATGTGGTATTTTGAATGGATGATGGTAACCTTGAACACCATGGTGCCATCAAATAGGTACAGAATCAGGGAACAGCAAAAATGTAATGAACAGCAAGCAGGCCAGGGAGACTTGCTGATCTCGGCACCCTTGGATGAGATGATACTTGCTCTTACGTGCTGTGCATGTGGAGTAAGCAAGCTAACTGAATGAGGTACGAAGGACAGAACAGGCTGTGTGTCGGTGAAGGAGCTGACCCAGACAGCTTCAGCGTCAATGGCTCTTTTGACTGTGCTTTGCATCTATAATTTGGTCCTGGCACTAGCATGATAGGTGAGCAGTAAGTGCTATCCACCAAGCGATGGGGGAATTAAGGACAGGGCTGGGGATGCAATTCTGTAGTAGGCACTGGGCCACATGTGCAAGGCTTTGGCTTTGATCAGCATTGCTGAAAAAAAAATGCCAAGTGACCAGACAGACTGTTTTCTTTTTAAAAACACCACCCACTTTACCACATTTTCTATAGATTTGTTTGCTTGTTTTTGAGACATTTTGAGGATCTCATTCTGTGGTCTTGGCTGCTCTTGAACTCAGAGATTTACCTGCCTTGCCTCCCAAGTGCTAGGACTAAAGGCATACTTTCAAAGTCAAGAGGAAGATACTAAAAGTTGACTGGAAACACTTGATTTGGGGTGCACATGTTGGTGTGGAAAATGAGGTTATCCATGGGCTTCACCTTCAGATCATGGCTGCCTTTACTTGGTAATACAAGCCTGAATGAGAAATAGCATGTTGTTTGTGTTCATTACACAAGACAGACAGCCCTTCACTCACTGAGTAGTGGATACTCTTCAGACTAAACTCCAGTAAACAATTTAGATCAGAATCAAGTAAAACTGCCTAATTCGAATCAAGCCCGTCAGTCAGGTTCCAATTAGGAATGCATAGCTCAAGCTAAGAAATTCAATAGGAGGATTTTTAAGAACTAATTATGAAGATATGTGAGAACTGAAACCCAACCAGAACAGAAATTAGTAAAGCTAAGGCAAGAGGTACCAGAGTCCCAGAGCTGGGAGTGTTCAGTGAGATCATGGGAAACAAAACAATCGGTAGGCACTGGGATCATAGAAATTCTGCTGGGAGCTGGGAGTGATCTAGACAGGCTTGGAGTTTCGGGTCTGAATGCCAGCATAACAGACTGTGACTGCCACAGGGATGTTGGCCCTTACTAGACGTGTGATCTTCAGCAAAAGCTTCCTGGTGTATAAGCATGAAGATGGCAACAACGTCTTTGGGATCTGCATGAGGATGAAGTGGAGTCCAGTGCTGAGTTCCTGTCTGGTATAGTTCCGGCTCACTGTGTGTCTGCTTCTTTATAGAAGCTCCTGGATCTTGCGGATCTGCTTTTTTTTTTTTTTTTCCTAGAAGTTTCTTTTACCTCAATTTTAGCAGGTATGTGTTAGAAATTAGCCTTTAAAAAAGTCAGAAAACAAACAAAAAACCTGGGTGTAGTGAAGCTCTCCTTTAATCCGAGCACTCAGGAAACAGAGGCAGACAGATCTCTGAGTTCAAGGCCAGCCTGGTCTACAGGGGGAGCTCCAGGACAGCCAAGGCTACACAGAGAAACTGTGTCTTGCTTAACATTAACCAATGACAAAATGTCAGAAGAGGGAAGGCCATCATGTCCACAGGCTCCCCCCACCCCACCCCCCAGAACTCTACCTTGGTGTTCCAACTCCAATTACAACTGATCAAATCACCTTGATGATTAAAGAGAAATAACTGCTTGGTAAATACAGATTTTTTTCCCTTAAATATCAAATTAGAGAGAAGTTCCAGTTGTCAGTAAATTGTGGCTGAAATCGCTGTCTAGTTGTACCTTTTTGGCCTGATGCTTGAAATCAAAGACCATTCTACTGAGTCTAATGGACTACTTGTGTGCATTTTTAGTTATTATTTTAAAATTCTATGTGACCCGTTTTATGAGGAAGTGAAAAATCATGTTGGGAAAGGCAAGGCTGTTACCTTAATGAAGAACTGTTTCTTAGTTGGTCTATTGTGTCCAGGTGTCAGCATGGAGGAAAGCACCACCAAGTTCAGCAACAATGGGAGCCAGAGGAAGCCAGAATGTAGTGCGGTTCTTTGGGAGTGGTTAGATATTTATCTTGAAACACATGCCCTTGAATGCCTCTCAGCTCAGTTTCTGAGGAAGTGTTCATCCAATAGAACTCACATGACTTGAAGGATTTGCCAAGGATAGAATTCCAGATCCACGAAAACAACAAAACTGTATCCCACCCCCCCCAACACACACACCCTTTTTGTAGCGAATTAGATCCTTCCCAGGAGGGAAACTTACAGAAACTGTGTTCTATTTGCAGCAATCAGTGAATTCAGATTTAGTTAATATCGATGTAGAGTTTTGTTGTTTGAATTTCTAGGTTATTTTGTGCTTTTAAAGTTTCTCGGTAGACTTTTACCACAGTATTAGAAACTATCATTTCAATTTTTTTCCTCCTGATTTTTTTCTGCACAACATTGCATTGTGAGATTAGTCCTTCTCTTCTAGGGAAAATAGGCTCTAAAATCCTCAGAAATAAGACCATGGTAGACTTACCAGGGACAACGCTCTTAAAACTGAATTGCCTTCTCCCAGGAGCTATTAATTGCAATATTTTTATTTATTTAAGATTTCTGTTTATTTAGTGTATCTCTGAGTGTAACCTCATTGCGTATGTGGATGCCTCCAGGAGCTGGAGTTGTAAGCCGTCATGAGTCTGGAGCCATGAGTGCAAGAGCAGTGGTCAATCACTCCTAACAACCAAGCCATCTCTCCAGCCCTGTCACTTATACGCATGATCTAATAAGAAATGAACAATTGGGAACCAGTGAAATGGCTCTGTAGGTAAGGGAGATTGGCACCAAGCCTGATCGCTACTCATAACAATCATCATTTGCTAATAATATCTCATTGTTCAGAGAGAGGGGGTGGGGCGGGGAGGTGCATGCCTTTTATCTCAGCATTAGGGAAGCAGAGGCAGGCCGATCTCTGAGTTGGGGGGTCTACAGAGGGCGTACCTGGATACACAGGGCTCCAAAACCCTGTCTCAAAAAACCAGACACATTGGAGAGGCGCACGAACAACGTTTATCTGTGCACACACCGTATAGATTCTCTGAGACGCACAGCTAAGCCCTGTTCACTGTCTGGAGTCGAAATCTTCCTAGTTATTGGGCCCCGTCGTCGCTTCTGGTTAGACAGCGAAATTCTCAGAACAGACTTGAGACCCACGTGCCATTGTTCTCAAGCCTGGCTGCCATCAGAACCCCGAGGGCAAGTGTTGGTCCGTCTATCTCGTTTTTATTCGCCGTCGGAATCCGCAGGCTGGGTACCGGGCATCTAGGAGCAGCAGGTGGAGACTCCGGCAGGGCGTCCGGGGAGGCCTTCGCCCCGGGTGGACGCTGACCGCGGGTTTCCCCGCAGGCCCCGGGAGGCGTCGTACTGCCAAGTCCCGCCAGGGGGCGCCGCGACCTCGCCGCCCGCCCTGCGCTCCCGCTGCCGTCGCGGGCTGTCGAGGCTCAGGTGTGGCCTGAAGGCCGCAGCAGCCCCCGCCGCCCCGGGCGGCTGGAGCCCCTTCCCCACCGCTGGGCGCCGGAGGAAGGCCCGGTGTTGTGTTGTAAAAGCCTTCTCCGCCCCGCACTGCGCCTAGGCGTGAATGAGGGAGGGCTGGGAGGGGCACGCGGGCGAGATGGAGAAAAGAGGCGCTGGCGGCCTGAATACCTCCTTTAAATTACTGCTGACACCTCGGTTCCAGGCCCCTAAAATCTCAATCAACAATCCATTAGAACTCAACAGGAGTAAAACTAAATCCTCGTTTAAGTGTATTTATCCGATCTCCTTTCTCTCTTTCAAATGCTAAATCCATTTCAGCATATGCCCCTTCTTTCTCTCGCCTTTTTCTTAAGACTGGCAGCCCATACCTCTCTTGTAAATATGAGAGATGCTAATCATATGACATATCACGTCTCCGTCGGAGCCGGAATAAAGCCTTCAGATTTGGGATCATTGCCTCCAGACAACAGCTTCATCAGCCGGAAAGTTGGTTTTTTTCTCCTTTCCTTCAACTCTCAATCCCCTCTTTGTCTGGAGGAAAATGCGGCCGACTCGAGCCACCCAGGCCATATGGTTCACTCTGTATTTTTTTAGTTGAATTCTGAATTGTTTCTGTGACTTGCGAAGTTTTTTTGGAAGTGCATATAAAGAGGTAGAAGAGCTACTTGTGCGGGGAGCGCTGCCCGGCGCGCCGCGGCCGCCCCCTCCCGGCCGGGAGACCCAGCTCCGCCCAGGCCTGCACCAAGTGAAGCATGATCTCAATATTGTGAGCAACTGCAGAGCCGGGAGACAGCGTGGTTCGCCCCAAGTGCGGACCCGGGAGCCCCTCTCCCGGCTTGGCACATAGGGTGTGCTGGAGTAACACTGGGGAGAATGAATGAAAGAAGAAACCAGCTTTATAGGTGTATATATACCCTGAATTGTTGGGGTGGGGTTAAATATATCTTGGCACCTCTGACAATTAATTCTCTTCCCTCCCCTCCTCCTGCCACGCTGTATTGCATTGCACTTGTACATTGTCTTCATAGCACGTACCATTTTCAGACGCCCGGAGTTTAAACAAAATTCTGTTTGTTTGAATGTAAGCTCCATGTAGCTGTGGAATGGTGCCCATGTTGTGCACCCCAGCGTTGCCCCGGCCGGGCCAGGGCTAGCATGTCTCTTAAGAGTATCCTTGAATGTAGGAAGGAGGGAGAAGGCAATGAATAAATTAAATAAATATCTCATTCCTCGGAAGCGTAGATTAAAGAAATCGTGTCTGCTAAAATTCAAACTTATTTGCTCCAGCCTCACTATACAACACTTAAAGACAAGAAATAACACTCTTGTTTATTTCTCGAAGTGTTTTTAGGTTTTTGTTTTTGTTTTCCTTAAGGGGAAAATGAGAGGGGGGGAACATCAGCTCTCAAGATCTTCATCCATTTCTCTGCATAAGTTTTTTTGCTTTCCAGGTTGGAGACAGTTCCCGAAGGCAGCAGGCTGCCAAATTTCCTTTCTCTCTCCTAACACAAACCCCAAAGGGCCCTTTCACCAAATCATTACATTCTACAGAGGTGGTCAAGCTAGCACCCCTTTTCATGAAATGGAGAAAGAAAAGGGTCCTTGAAGTTTAGAAGATGCCCAAGGAAAGTCCTTCAATGACATCAAAAGAATGAGTTTCCATAGCTGTTGAAGCGCGAGGGCAGTGTATCCGCACAAAGGGGACGGGGCACCAGGACGGGCCCACTGCTCTGTCCCAGGACAATTGGGTCACTGAAATAGGGAATTAATTACCATTGGAGAGTGGGCAGCCCATTCACTACTGGCTGAGTTTTATTAAACGCCAATATAAATAACAAAACAACTCTTGTGGCTGCACTATTCCTACACGCCAAAGGAAGGATTATGCCGAGGATTAACATCTTAAAGTCTATGAGACTTTCTGACTCAGGGCTCGGGGCTGGTAATCGCGTTTGTCTCCTGGTTCAGCGATTAGTGCTCTTTCTTGCACTTTCTCTGGATAGCCAACGTCCCTTTTTGCAGGCACACAGGCTTGGGGAGGAGTTCTCTCCCTAGAAGCCTCCCCCCACCCCCAACTTCACATTCAGGCATCTTTCTCCTTCACCTGAGTAAAACAAGCAGGGAGCTAGCCTGGACAGGCAGGATCTATCCCCCAGTGAGTTCTTTCCTTGCAGGATCTCTCCCCCAGTGAGTTCTTTCCTTCGTGGGGAAGAATTAGGGATGAGAGTCTTCCAGGCTCTGCCTTCCCCAGAGCCGACTAGGCGAAAATGAGTGGAAGGACCTAGGCTGGGCCTGTCCCGCACTTACCGGACCCGGTGAGGCAAGCCGGGTCACCAGTGTGTTTGGCTTGGAGGCACCCAGAGCACGCTGCGAGGCTTGGAGCCGCGGTCTCAGACCGGGGAGAAAGTCCTCTGACCTCAATTGTTCCCAACTGGTTTCTCCGACGCAGAAAGAGGGACTGGCACTGGGAGGAACTAGCGCAGCCACACAGTGGGGACCCCTCCAGGACTCGGTGGAAACCGCACCCTCCCCTCACAGGATCTAAGGAGGAAAAGGGAGTGAGAATCTCAAGTCTGGAGCTTGGGGGAACCAGGACTCAGCAGGTGTGAGTTTACACTACTTCCCGCGGCTCCACGGCTCCGGAGGAGAGCTCTCAGAAAGCGGAAGTCCCTCCTGCCTCCACCACCAAAAACTAACCTTAAAATCGCAGGATTGGGCCGGGCGGTGGCGGTGCACACCTTTAAATTCCAACACTGGAGAGGCAGAGGCAGGCGGATCCCTGAGTTTAAGGCCAGCCTGGTCTACAGAGTGAGTTCTAGGACAGCCAGGGCTACACAGAAAAACTCAGTCTTAAAAAAAAAAAAAAAGTTGCAGGATTGATTATCTTACAAAGAAAGCTGATTGTTCTCACGCCAGTGACCCGAGCTCTGGAAACTGCACCTCTAATTCGCAGGGAAGCCCCAGAAATCCTACAAATATAACATACCGGGATTTGCTAATTTAACTTTCTCGCCATCTCTCCGCCTTTCTGGTTAGGATTAAGGCTACACAGCAGTTTCTTTCTGCAGAGTAGACACGCGCCCTCTTGGCGTCGTCGCGGGATAGCCACGAGCACTCACAAGGAAGGGCTCCCTCCTTCACGCCCGAATAGTCGTCTGTCGAAAGCCTGGACCATTTGTCCTCTCTTGCCACTTGTGAGGTCGAAGTGCTGACCTCCCCACAGAGACACCTACCCTAAACTTTAGGGCTTTGGGCCATCTCAAAGTTCAAGCTTCTCAGAGGGAACAAAGGTTTTCTAAAGATCTCCACCCCTTGACCCCTCCCCTTACTTCAACTTTTTCTCTAGCTACACGCAATCCGCCTCCTTTCTAAGGCTTGGTTGGGGACGAGTTTAAATCACTAGGCTCCCATTTCTTGATAACAGCGTGCTTTGAGCTTTTGTTCTCTTAAAGTAGGATTGCACACTGAAAGAGGGACTGAAGATGAACAGTTTGACCCTTTAGGACAGTTCACGCTATGGCCAGGCGCGGCCCTAGGTCGCCAGCCTCTGCCGGGGCTATTCACGCGATCCCCGCCCCCTTCACACAACGTTTCAGCCGGGTCTCATCTACACAAACTTTCAGACCACACAAGTGCCTCTTGAATTTATTTAAGTTAAAAGAGTGCTAAGGATCTAGCTAAGGATGTTGGTCACGTCTTCGCAAAGCGGAGTACAAATCCAAATTGCTTTTTTGTTCGTTTTCCCAGCAAAACTGAGCACAATCTCAAACAATTAGAAATTTGCTATCCAGACAATTGAGCATGGTCAGTTAGTTGGCTTCTGGATTGCACAGTATTGTTAGCTTGTCTTTGGACTTGTTTCTTTTCTTTTTTTAATATTATTTTTATAGTGAGGAATATGTATAGAAGTGTTTTAGTATTAAGAGCTAGCAGAAGTCTGGACCTTGTGGCACAGGACTTTATTCCCAGAACCCAGGAGGCAGAGGCAGGGGGATCTCTGAGAGTTTGAGGCCAGCAGTCTCCATAGTGAGCTCCAGACAAGCCAGGGTTATATGGCAAAGACTCTGTCTCAAAAAATTAGAGGAGGGGAGGAGAGAGAGAGAGAGAGAGAGAGAGAGAGAGAGAGAGAGAGAGAGAGA
>CABHPP010115262.1:12344-24844 GCA_902168425.1 Peromyscus attwateri
AAGAAGAAGAAGAAGAAGAAGAAGAAGAAGAAGAAGAAGAAGAAGAAATTTGCCCAAAGAGATGTATTTCTACTGATAACCAAATAAGCCTTCCTTTGTTTTCTATGGCATTAATTTAGTGGCTTGTCTTTGCTGGCAGGCAGTCCCTGTGGAGAGGTGGAGCTATCCCCAGGCTGACACAGCAGGCTCCTCTCATCACTCTGGTATTTGCTTTTAATGGTCTTTGATCATTTCATCAGATCCTACTGTTCCCATCCTTTACTCCACTCAAGTTTATGAACAAACACAAAGTCCGCATCCACTCCCACACGTTCCTCCAACTCCTATCCTTCCAGCCAAGGCCAAACTAGCCCTTAGTGGGTTTCCTTTTAGGGGGATTTGAAGAGTGGTTAAGTGTTCGGTGTCAACGGTCACTGCTTATAGAATAGTGATCACGTGCACCTGCAGCCTGTGGAGTAGCCTACATCTTTCACTCTGAATCTATGTTTTGCTTAGATCACATTGCCTTCCGGGATACTCTGCTTCTGAGGGTTCCTAGACAGGGCCAGAGACCCCAAAGAAGACACTCTGAGAGGGCCAGATGCTGTATGCTGAGGACACAATGTGTCTTTTCATGTCCCATCACTTCAGTCCTATCTACAAGAGAAATCAAACGGTTCTGAGAGGATCTAGCGGTAACTAGATGAAATAACGCTTTTAAATTTAGGAAACTGGTTTTTAAAGGAAGAAATGAAAACACGAATCAAAAAGCAAATTGAAAATCACTTCCATTTTGACAGAAAAATCTGAAGGTTGGGGAGCTGCAAAGACCTTAATTTTCCTTTTCCTCACCCTCTGCACTCCATCCAGTCTTGCTCGTTAGTACTCTGGGGAAACCGAGCCAACACGCACACTCTCTGGCAGTACTCTTCTCGGAAATTCAACTTATTTTCAGTCCCCACGAGAGGGGGAGTGGGACACCTGCGGAGACGCTCCTAGTTTAAAGGTCTTTGCAAAAAGTATCTCCAGGGGTGGAGTCCAGTGACACCCGCGACTCGTCCAAGATGGTACTCGGCCCAGGACTCACTTCTGGGGTTCTGGTTCTGCGCCTAGGAGAAATCAGTAGAGTGACAAGAGGGGCCGTGCGCGGCGTGGGGGGAAGGGCTGACAAGCAATTCGGAGCAAGTCCCGCCCCCCCCGCCCCCCCCCCCCCGCCTCCTGTGGTTGAAAAAGCTGGAGATTCTGGTGGACAGGCCCAGTGTCTCAACACTGCACCCCCCCCCCCACCCCGCAAGTGGAGCAGAGGTCACACAAGTGTCAGCGTGGCCCATTCGCTCCTAGGAGCAGCAGCCCTCCTGCCTCTGCCACCCACACGGGAAGTCACACTGGTCTAACCTACTGTCGATACCCACTCCCTCTTGCACCAGAAGCCCCCCAAATTATGACAGCGCGTGAAGCCTTACTGTGCAGCAGGCCAAGTGAGTGCGTTTATGTCTTTAAATGCCTATCAACTGCTCTCCCACCGATCTCCCCTTCTAGGGGAGATTTCTGTGGATTCCCACCCCCCTCATCGTCCTACGCCGAGTTTCTCTAAAACTCAAACACACTCGCTCACAAAGTGCCTACTGCCTGGCACCCGTATGTACCCCTTCCCTTTCCTAACCAAACGAAGGGTTTTTTTTTTTTTTTTTAAACCGTCTACTATGTGATACAACCCCTAAGAGGCTTTGCCTTCTCCGGGATTCTGACCCCCATTAACTAATTCCGCGGCTCCCATAGTCCACGAGGCCCGACTCCAATGGGTGGGACGCGTACGCGCGCATCCGGGCAGGGGCAGCCCCTGCTGCCTTGAGGACCCGGGAGGGAGCAGTACTCCGGGTGCACCCCCCTCCCCGCTCCATGGGCCCCCAGCGCTCGGGCCCCTAATGAGCTGCTGAAAGGGAGCGGGCTCCGGTGCGCGTGGCTCGCAGGCCTCCCGGAGTCCCGGGAACACTGATTGGCCAGCTGCGCCTCGCGACCTCCTTTCATTAATAAATTAGCGGCACGCTCCAGCCGAGCGCGAGCCACCAATCACAATAGACAGCGGCGGCGACAACGGCCGCAGCTTGAGCCGCTGCCGCCGCCGCAGCTTCGGGAGCTTGGGCTGCAGCCTGGAGCGCCAACAGGAGCTTTAGAACCATTTTATGCTGATTAGATAAAGGGGGGACGGAGGGGAGGGGGTGATGAAGGAGGAGGATGGATGGCCGGGCCAGGGGAGGGAGAGAGGGACTAAAGAAAGGGAAAGAAATGAATGATGATAATACGATGAAAAGAATAAGCTGGGGAGGGAGAGCGGGGGACCAGGGGGAGGAGGAGAGGGCGGGGGAAGGGTAGGTGAGGAGGGGGCCCCGGGGCAGATCTGATTGTTTTCTTGGTGGTATATAAGGGGTTTTAAGGAGAGTCGTGTGCCAGACACGCAGCCACTGAACCACAAGCAGCTCGGCTTTAACTGGAGTGCCTGGGAGTCGCGTGCCAGCAGCCGCACGGCCAGGGACTGACTGACAGACAGACACGCACGAGCACGACAACACACGAGACCCGGGCGGGCTGCCGCGGTCGCCGGGGCTCTTGGCAAAGTCACCCAGCAGAGAGGCCCCCCGCAGAGGTGCGCCTAGGAAGCGCCAAGCCCTCGGCGCTCCAAAGGAGCGAGGGACAACGCTCTTGGTTCCCGGCTGCGGGGACATTCCCGGACACACACCAGAGCAGCAGCTGGTACCGGGGACACATCTGGAGCCCAGTAGGTAAGTGTGCGCTCCGCGCCTCTCAACTTCGCAGGCAGTTTCTCCCCCCCCCCCCCCCCCCCCCAGGCTGACTTTCGGTCGCCCTAGACGCAGTGGCTTCTGTGACCCAGGGGCCCTCCTCCCCAGCTTTATTCTCGCCTTCTTCACGGGTGCACCTTGCGGGGACCCGACAGAGACACGTCTACGGGTCTGTTCTGGTAGTAAATTTCATCTGCCTCTTCCTTTGCAGGATGTTCGTCAAATCCGAGACTCTGGAGTTGAAGGAGGAAGAGGAGGTGCTGATGCTGCTGGGCTCGGCTTCCCCGGCCTCGGCGACCCTGACTCCGATGTCCTCCAGCGCGGACGAGGAGGAGGACGAGGAGCTGCGCCGGCCTGGCGCGGCGCTTGGGCAGCGTGGGGCGGAAGCCGGGCAGGGGGTGCAGGGCAGTTCGGCGTCGGGCGCTGGGGGTTGCCGGCCAGCGCGGCTGCTGGGCCTGGTGCACGAGTGCAAGCGGCGCCCCTCGCGCGCACGGGCCGTCTCCCGAGGAGCCAAGACGGCGGAGACAGTGCAGCGCATCAAGAAGACCCGCAGGCTGAAGGCCAACAACCGCGAGCGCAACCGCATGCACAACCTGAACGCGGCGCTGGACGCGCTGCGAGAGGTGCTGCCCACTTTTCCCGAGGACGCCAAGCTCACGAAGATCGAGACGCTCCGCTTCGCCCACAATTACATCTGGGCGCTCACCGAGACCCTGCGCCTGGCGGACCACTGCGCGGGCGCGGGCGGCCTCCAGGGGGCGCTCTTCTCCGAGGCCGTGCTGTTGAGCCCCGGAGCCGCGCTCAGCGCCCCGGGGGACAGCCCTTCGCCCTCCTCCTCCTCCTCCTCCTCCTGGAGCTGCACCAACAGCCCGGCGTCGTCCTCCGCGTCCTCCAACTCCACGTCCCCATACAGCTGCACTTTATCTCCCGCTAGCCCCGGGTCAGATGTGGACTATTGGCAGCCCCCACCTCCGGATAAGCACCGTTATGCACCTCACCTGCCCGTCGCCAGGGACTGTATCTAGAGGGGCGAGCCTCCCTCTCCAGTCCTCTACCTGGCCCTCCTCCACCCCCTTCTCCCGCCTCCACCTCCCACGCCCTGGACTCCGCTGCACAGAGCAGAGGTAGCCGTGGCAATCCCTCGGCAGCTGATGCATTCTTGGGCTGTGGGTTAACTTCACACAGACACCGTCTCTGATGTATTGGAGATGTGAGGATTTATGGTCAAAGAGGATTTTGGCGTGTGGGGTTGGGGTGGGGGGGTTGGGAGGGGAGACTTCGTGAGACTCTAAAGACAGACACTGAGAAAAGATGCCGGTGCCATAACTAAGGAGTTTTCAGAGCGGACTGGCGCTCCTCCCCTCTGAGCTGCTGGAGGAGAACTCCAGGGGCAGTTCGTGTGAATCTCACAGAGGGAACGCAACGGGTCCCTGTGATCTTTTCACCTTCGTTTCTACATAGAGATGTTAATGTCAGTCGAAAGAAATGTATCTTAGCATCTGAATGAATTTACCGGTAATAATATTATCCACACATTTGCAATGGCTGGCATCTGCTCTATTCCCATTGCTGTCTGCAGGCTGTGGGAATTTCACCTGTCAAACCAAACTTTCCTTCTCTGATATGCACTTTGTTCTTTTTCCCAGATTCGTCACAATACCTATTGTCCCGCCCTTCTCTTTCCTTTTTTTCTCCATTTTGCCATCTGTCTCTTATGATTTATAAGGGGAAAAACTTGTTTTGTTAGAGGGCCAGGTTAGAAGTCATTGTATAATTTGTAGGCTTTTGTAAGGACTGAATACAAGCGTGGAAATTTAGGCTGAACTCTCTATCAAAAGGAAAAATGTGGAGGAAAAGGGAAAAATCAGGAGGGAGGACTGCTTCATGCATTATTTATCTCGACCTTTTAGGGGAGAAGGAACTCCCCCATCCTTTCAAGAGATTAAAAATAAATCAACAGCCTGAAATCCTAAGCAGACACGGGGCATTACCAGGATCAGCCACACACGTGTTCCCTTCTATTTATTTTGAAGAAAATTTTCATGGGAAAAGTATGTATTTTTTTGTATATTCTACAGAGTTTATTCTAGTATGTATTTACATCTTGAAGAACAAGAAATTGTTTTGTGATTAAGCTATAAATAAAGTATATAATTTTCATAAATTTGTTTTGAGTTATTTTTTTGCTGACATCTTTAATGCAGAACGAGTTGTATTTTACTAAAGTTCTTGGCATGTTGAATTGAGTATATTTGTATTTCTTGGGGAATGTTTGGAGTTTCACTAAAAAATTACAAAATATGGAATCAAATTTGAAACACCAATACTGAGATAAGAGTATAATTCATCACAAACCAAAATTTTGCCTTAAGAAATCACTTCTTAGAGGCAGGCAGATCTCCATGAGTTCAGAGCCAGCATGGTCTACAGAGTGAGTTCCAGAACAACCAGGGCTACACACTGAGACCCTGTCTCCAAATAAATGAATCATTCACTTCCTAAGCTGGGGAGGTAGTTTAGTGGTAGAGCACTTGCCCAGCATGCCAAAGTCCTGATGTCTAAATAAATAAATACGTGTTTAGTCAAAGAAAAGAATAAGGGGGGGGGTCTTAAATAATAATTACGTCACAACAGGCTCAGAGTTCAGAAAAACTTTGATTTTAATAGTGGTTGGGTCAGGGTGGTGATGCACACCTTTAATCCCAGCACTTGGGAGACAAAGGCAGGGGATCGCTGTGAATTGTAGGCCAGCCTGGTCTACAGAGTGAGTTCCAGGACACAGCCGGGGCTATATAGAGAGACAGACTGTGTGTTTGTTGATAAAAAGTAAGAAAAAGAGAAAAAGAAAAAGAAAAGAAATTTCTTGGTAGAATGTGCAACTTTTTTTTTTTCGTTAACTTCTTTTGGATTCACCTTTCATCTTTAAACTGTAGGAACTGTGTATTATCCCCAAGGACTCTCCTTCCAGTTCTAACTTGTGGAACATAACAATATATTTTTAGTTTGTTATGGGTGGCTGATTTTGTACTAGCCACTTTGACAAACTAGTTGGCTTCCAAAGGTGAAGTTCTAGAGAGAAGGAGACGTTCAGAGTTGGTTCAAATACAAAGAGTGCACTGAAGGAAATAGCTCTGCCTTCTAATCTTTGTTAGAGTCATTTGAAGAGGAGGCAAAAATGACACCACTTACAATTCACTCTCAAACACTTCGATGGCTGAAAAATGACCAAGTAAAAGTTGACCTCATTCAAGAATCACGTCCCAGGTGAACAGATGCACACAGCAAAATTAAATCATGTAATTAAAAAAAAGTTGTTCATGTACTTTCTATCAATGTCCCAACTGATTTTGTCCTGACTAAACCCTCGGTTCCTTTGCATCAAGAAATAACTGCTTCTTCTGGGGTTTCTGTCTGAAATTCTCCACAAATAGGGAATTTTCGGTGCTTTACACCCTTGAAATTTTTAATTTTTTATATTTATTTTATATGTACGGTTTTCTTTGTTTTTTTGTTTTGCCTGTGTGTATGTCAGGACACCATGTTGTGCAGTGCCTGGAGAGACCAGAGGAGAGAGTTACCACCATGAGACTGCTGGGAATTGAATCTAGATCATCTGGAAGAGCAACTGGTGCTCTTAAAAGCCACCTTCCCAGCTCCAGTGTTTAATACCTCTCATAATTACATTTTAATCAAAGGAAGAACTAACCCAAAGATTTGTTCAGCTTTCATACTGGACAAAAAAAAAAAAAAAAAAAAAAACAGGGGTCTACTGGACCCACCCCCTTCTTGTGATCAGCTAGGAATCGAACCCAGGGTGTCATGGATGCTAGGCAAGCACTCTATCAATGAGCTGTTCTTCTGCCTCAAAAACAATTCCTTGTAGTTTAGATCTCCTTGTTGACGGGGTGATGATATGTTTTGGGGACAAAGTGGTATTTTTCTTATTCATGTTTGTTCCTTTAGTACTTAAAAAGCTACCCAGCTAGCAGAGGGTGGCAGTGAGAAAGGTTGGCGACAACAAGGTTTTGATGCCAAATGTGTCATCCTGAGGATGATGATTACAGTCCTACATCACATCTCCTTTGGAAACCCCCTGAAGAAATAGCAGTTGAGAGCCAGGTCTTCTAAGGCCTTAAGCAGTAGAGGGCAGAGCCATGATAGCTTTGAGTGATGGTAACATGGTTGATGACCAGGCATCTGGCAGCTTCCCCTCTACAGTTTCTCCAGGCCCAGAGGTTTGCCTACTTCCTGAAGGTGGGGGCTTGCAGGTCGTCCACACATAAGCATCCTGTGCCACACGCCAGGGGTTCTGGCTTCGCACCCCGGAGCCCTACTGTAGCTCTTTCTTCCCCATTTAACAGCAGGTTATCATGCACCAAATTTGGTGTAGTTGTTTTTACGGTGCCCAATCATCTGCAACAGTTAAAAATGCTGTTCTCAGGGTAGTGATGACGGCTCAGTACAGAGCATGCTTGCTGTATAGTAGGACCTGCATTTGATCCCTAGCGCCCAAGTAAAAAAATAAAAATAAAAAAAAAGCCAGGCGTGGCAGTTCTGCTGTAATCCCAGCGCTAGAGAGGCAGAGACAAGCAGATTCCTGACGTTTACTGCCTGGTCAGCTAAGCCCAATCTGTGAGCTCAGGTTCAGCGATACCCATTTTTTTTTCTTTCGAGATTATTATTTAATGGCAGCTTTTCTCTCTTCCCTTTCTTCCCTCCACCGCCCCCGCCCCGTACCCTTCCTTGTTTTCCTCCAAATTCACGGCCTCTTAAAAAAATTGTTATCGCATGCATATCTGTGTATGTAATACACATATATTCCTAAATATAACCTGTTCAGTCCGTATGATGCTATCTGTATGGATGTTTTCGGCGCTGACAGTTTGGCACCGAACAGCCAGTTGGTGTGCTCTCCACACCCACAGAGTCTCACCAAAGTGGCAGCCCAAATGTGAGCTGAATAAATATGACACCAAAGAACGCGAAAGCTGGATGGAGAGCCGCAAATGAGGCCTCAGCGCTACACACAGACTCGGCTTGATACAAAACAACAAAAGGTGAGAAGGGATGAGGGAGAGTCCTGATGTTGACTTCTAGCTTACACACACACACACACACACACACACACACACACACACACACACACTGCTGCTCTTCCTGGCTCACTTAGCCCTGGGAGTTCTCCATGTCTGTCTCTCCCAAAGCTAGTGGGCTGAGTCCTTTCAAACCCTAGTAAGGATGAACGCAGGCAGAGGATAGAAGCGGCTGCTGCATCTGCAGTTGGCACCAGAGCTTTCCCATTCTCCCTGCTCCACACCTTGAGGTCTTGGTGAGCTGGGTCTGTCTGCACTAAGGTCTCGGTGATTCCGGACTATGCCATTCCAGCTCGGCAGGCTCTAATCAAGACAGATTTCCTACAGCGCTGCCGAGATGCTCTTCGGGGGACAGTTCGCTGCGCTACTGTTCCCAGATCTTTCTAGCAATGGGGCTTAGTTTCGGTTGGTCCAGCCCTCGAGGGACAGTCGGAAGTTTGACATTGGATGCATTATTGGTTGTAATGCATAAAACTATCTGAGGCTGAGAAGTGGCGAGAAAGAGCAGGACCTGGCCCAGAGAAACATCTGAGTTCAGAGGAGCAGCTGGGGCTTATGGGCGGTTCCAGGCTCTGTTGGAGGAGAGGGTCGTCGGTGGCTTTGGCCGCTAGGGCTGGGTCGTCAGTACAGCTCGGGAGGCCTTCACGCCCACGCTGGCCTCCGCAGAGCCCCTGGACGGTCGCGGTCGCAGGTGCTGAGGCTGCGGAAGGGCTTGGCCCGCAGAGCAGGCTGGGAGCTGTGGCGCCCCTCAACCCCGAGCATCTCCTGCATCCCACAGCCGTGGACGGGTGGTGACTTCTGGGCACCGACACCTGGAACCCGTTAAAAGCTCCTTCTCAGGCGGGTCCAGGACCTCCCCCCACCCGCCTAAGGCTCCCAGGCAAGCTTTGAATGTATTAATTAAATAAAGCAGCCTGCCCTTGAATCGGCTAGTGGTGGGAGCTCCCAGGAGCGAGAAAGTCCTGGCCTGCGAATCAGCAAAAGAAATGTGTGAAAAGAGAATTAGTGAAATTAGGTAAGGCCAATAAAACGTGAGGGCTGCAGCACCCCTCCCTTCCTGCTCCCCAAGCCTGGGGCTAGAAGGGCTATCTGGTCTGATCTATTGTTTCCCGCCCCGGCAGGGGGTTCATTGTGTGATAAATAATTCCCCCTCCGTTTTCTTTTATTCTTACTAAAAATGGGTATTTGCATAATCAGTGCTTTGAAGTGTCCAGAAATCAGAGGTTTGGTGTCCCCCAAGTCTGCTATTGGGAGTGAAGCAACAAAGCTCGATCCAGATCTCTCTTTCATTTCGCTGCGAGCGTGTGGGGCAGACTGTCACTAACAGCAACGTTAAGCCGCTGCCTCCCTTTTAAAAGGATCTACTTTAATGATTAAACTTAAGGAATGTCCAAAGTGTGTGCGTGTGTGAGAGATGAACGCTCTCACCCCTCTCCGGCTTCTGCCTTTGGAGTTCATTGTCCGCTGAAGTTTGTTTTCCAAGGCTCTTGAGGTGGGGGCGGGGTGAGCCTGGATTCAGGCCGTCCCACGTGGCTTGGAGAGGGTCCCCACAGGGGTCCCCAGGGATCATGGGAGGCAAGGTCTGCTGTAGAGTATCTTTCTACACCCCCCCACACCCCCGCCTCGGCGTTTGATTTTCCCAGTTTGGTTTCTTCAAGCCAAGATGGACCGTGTTCATCTAATGGAGGATCCGGATCAAAGTAGAGATTCAGTCCCGGGGTACAATCTGAAGGTGGGGGTGGGGGCCGCAGATTGGGGCCAGTTTTAGCGGGTACCCTTCCCGGGATAGAAGAGACCCAGTCATGCGGAAAGCAGAACGCCAAAGCCGGTGTGTCGAGCTATTATTATTCCCACTGCAAGGTGGCCGGGTGGGAAAGTTTCCTGATGGTGCATGCTCTGTAACAAATGACTTTTCCTCCTCCCAGTACCAAGGTCGGGGGCGGGGAGGTGGGGACGGGTGTGCCTGCGATCTCTGACTTTTTAGGGTTGGATTATTGATGTGAAGCTCCTAGGCCCAGGCCCAGGCTCAGCCTGCGTACAACCACCATCTCTCAGCAATCGCAAATGGACGTCGGGGAAGCAGCCTGACTCTGGGAACACCCTCCCCGCCAGGGCGGGGTTCTTCTCCTAGCCCACTCTTTACCTCCTGGGTCATTCTCTTTGGATCTCAAAGCTTCAGTGGTGGTCCGCTCACGTGCGCTCTGCTTACCCTCTGATTTTTTTTCTTTTTTACTTTTCAAGGCTGTAGCTGTGTTAAGTGTTTGGCTTTCTTTGTATCTACTGTTAAAAGAAACAAAACAAAACAAAACAAAGATGATACACTTTAGGAGAAAGAAAGACAGGGTTCCTCGATTGATTCTTCCCGATGGAAGCTTGTCCTCAAGAACTGGCTTAGGATATTGAGACTGCTGGTACCTGGCGGACACTACACAGAGTACACCCAACTCCAGAAATGAAGACCCAAAAGTTAACGCCATTTCTAGACACACGCCCCGAGGGGAAGCTGTTCCCACTGTAGGTGGCCTTTCAAAAAGGACTAGAGATCTCTCTGGTGGATTCCATCACCCCGTTGTCCGCAACGCCCCTCCCTTTCTAACGAAGCCACCATCTCCCGTTTGTCCCCCGCCCCTCTTCACCTTGCCCACTTGTCCTCACATCATCCTTTCCATTTTCGGTGCCCTTTGCTCCCTACCTGGAAGCATGCCTGGAGACGTTAAACAGTGGAGAACCCAGATCTCGCGATTGCATTTGATGTAGGAACGAACGAAAGCGTGAAACTCCATAGAAAATGGAAGCAGGAATCTTGAAAGTGAGAGCTGAGAGCCGGTTTCCATGGCAGCAGCTTGCAGTAAAGCTTAATTCTATGTGACAAAGAGGTCATCTTCCCTTTCAAACGTGTTTATGATCCTTTTGTGTATTGTATTTTGGCATAAAAGCTTGTGTGCCCTGACAGGGCTCGGCAGGCCTCTCTGTGACTCTCAAGGGGGTTTATTGCCTCCTTGGCATAAGAATAGCAGAAAGAAGCCAAACCAGTGCCGTTGTGACAAAGGAGGGATGCTATAGCTTGCCATTATTTCCCCCTGTAATACATAAATCTCACTATGCATCGAAGCAATTAAAAATGAAGAATTATTTTTGTTTGCGTTTTCCACAGCCTATTGCATTTGCTGAAATACCCATGCAAACCAACCCGAGAAGACAGATACAATGGAAGGCCACAATTCATTTATTTCTTGCTTTATTTTCACCAGTCATTTTGGAAAACAAGCCAAACACGCCTAAACGCTTTAAACATGCCTAGGAAGCTTTGTAGCAGGATGGCTAAGCACCAACTTCAGAAGAATGTTGTATTAATATATCTGTGCTTCTCCTACCCCCAAAGTACCTAGAATATGGCCACAATGTGTTTTCAAAAATGAAATTTATCTCAATTAGTCCTATTTTTCTACTCTCAAAGTTTCCATGCCCCTAGCTTGGAGGCAGATAAGGAAGAAACATTGTACGTTGCTGGTGAAACAGCAATGCTCCTCCGAGGTCCTCTGTTCAAACCCGGTTTCTCTTGATTTAGGAGGGGGTGACTTGAGATTATGTCTGTGTAACAATAGACACGTGCACAGCAAAGATTTCCAGTGGCGCCCTTGACAGCATCTGCAATGGAGCCCCATCATTTTCATTAGATATAGAATGCTTCACCAGACACCTTCAGCTACCGGGAAACTGACTTTTATTATTCTGTATGAAAATAATTTGAAATGGGTTTCCATGCTCCATGGCTGCATGCTCAGGTACTTTAGACTGTTACAGTCTCCAGCACTGGGGAAGAGGGGGGGTTTCTTTTCTACATTGCCCAAGTGTTTCTTTTTCAGGACATGGCTGTTATGTGCTCCAGCAGATGAAGCTGGACTGCACAGGGCAGACGGCAGTCATGCCTCCCTCACCTACACAGTGCTCAGCGCCTCCCTGACCTACACAGTGCTCAGTGCTTTGTGGATATTGCCTGACTCCCAAGCATTAAGACAGCGATGATCACAAGCGCTGGAAAAGCAGGCTCGTGCAAAACTGCTAGTCATAGTTTGCTGGGTAAATGGTGTTTCTTTATCTTACCAAATAGTAGGCATCATAGTACATTGCTTTTTTTTTTTTTCAATCGTGTCCTTTTCTTATCTCAACAATAAGATATGTGAATGAGTGAAAAGTGAGTGAAACCAGCCCAGGGCCATCCTGACATTGACGTCACCACTTTTTGGTTAGCACTTATTCGTTGGGCTTCTCACTCATCCCTTTTATTTGTAATGCATCTTTAAATTCTAGACAATCTTTTTTTTTTTTTTCAAATCCAAAAGGATTAGGATCTCAAAAGAGCATTAAAGCTGTGCCCGGTGGCATGGCACACACCTATAATTTCAACATGGGCAGAGAAATCTTGATTTTGAGGCCAGTCTGGGCTAAATAGTGAAGCCCTATCTCAGAAAAACTAAATCACAACAAAAATATAAGATGAAGTATCATTAAACAAGGTGGTATATACCACTCAGATGTATCTGAACCTTATAGAATCTACAGTATCAAATGACTTGCCTGGTTTCCTTCCATGTATTTAAAAATTATTATTATTATTATTATTATTATT
>CABHPP010115263.1:10752-49348 GCA_902168425.1 Peromyscus attwateri
CTTCTTCTTCTTCTTCTTCTTCTTCTTCTTCTTCTTCTTCTTCTTCTCCTTCTCTTCCTCCTCCTCCTCCTCCTCCTCCTCCTCCTCCTCCTCCTCCTCAATATTTCTTTAGACTGTGAATTCTTCACAATGCTTAACTGTTGTTATTATTAGTCCTTGGGTAATAATTCTGAATAAAGATACGTTTTACTAGTGATCAGTGTTAAATTATGAAGGCCAAGAAATTCAGTAGTGAATTCCCATTGTGTCTGCAGCAGTGGTCACTGCATGGTAATCAATTGTAATTCCTTAACATTTCATGAGTATGTTATTTGACTTAAAAGTGAGAATTACTAACAAAAGCAAATGAGAGAAGAAAAAAAAAGAATTAAAACTTTAAAGAAGACTGATCTCAAGAGGCCTAATCTGTCCAGTTTTACTCTCTAGAATTTGTTTTTTATTGCTATAGGTATGATGTGAATGTGTGTTCATGAGTGTGAGAGGCTAACTTTTGGGAGTGGGTTCTCTCCTTCCATGGTATAGACGCAGGAGCTCTCCTGTGGTTCTGCCATCCTGCATACTCCAAGACAGTTGGCCTGTAAGCTAGCAGGGTTCTTTTGCCTCAGTTTCTCATTCTGCTGTAGGAGTGCTGGGATTATAATGCCTGACACCACAGCCAGTTTTTTTACCTGGGTCTGTAGACTGTCTTAGTGTTCTATTGCTGTGAAGAGACACCATGACCACATTGTGGCACATTGAATAGGAATGGCCCTCATAGACTTATAGATTTAAATGCTTGGTCACATAAGGAATGGCACTATTAGGAGGTGTGGCCTTGTTGGAGTAGGTGTGACCTTGTTGGAGGAAATATGCCACTGGAGATGAGTTTTGAGGTTTCAAATGCTCAAGCCAGGCCCTGTTGCTCGCTGATCTGAATGTAGAATTCTCAGCTACCTCTCCAGCATCATGTCTGCCTGCATGCTGCCATGCTTCCTGCCATGATGATAATGAACTAAACCTCTGAACTGTAATATCACCCTAGTTAAATATTTTCCTTTATAAGAGTTGCTGTGGTCATGGTGTCTCTTCACAGTAATAGAAACCCTAAGACAGAGGTTGATACCAGGGACTGGAGTATTGCTGTGATAGGTCTGACCATGCTTTTGTTTGGGGAAATGTGAATTTTAGGACTTCAGATTAGGAAAGTAATTGAATGCTTTAAGCAGGGATTAATGGACCATTCTAGTAAAAGCATGGAAGACAGTGGTGCTAAGGATGACTTGAACTGTAGGGGCCTTGCTCAAGAAGTTTCAGAGGAGAAGAATATTCATATGTGGCCTAGAGAAAGACCAATCTTGTGACACTTTAGTGAATAATGTGGCTACTTTTTGCCCTTGTTCAAAAAATTGGCCCCAGGCTAAACTGAAGTGTTATGAATTAACATTGTTGGCAGAGGAGATTTCAAAACAATCTAGTATGGACTGTTGGCTTGGTTATTAGTGGCCAGTCTTATGATGATCTATAATGAAAAGGAGCAAGCTAAGGAAGGAAAAATATAAAATGTATAGTTTAAGGAGAAAAGGAGCACCAGGAAGTGTAATGAAGTCAAGTCCTGGGCTTGAGGAGATATGATGCTAAATGTAGTAAAGGGAGTGGTGAGCTCAGAGTAAGACCCCATCAGCTAAGCTTCCTACTTGTTAAAAGGAATTAAAGAAAAGTTTAGTGCTGGCTGTGGTGGCACACACCTTTAATCCCAGCACTCCAGAGGCAGAGGAAGACAGATCTCTGAGTTTCAGGCCAGCTTAGTTTACAGCCCAAGTTCCAGGACAGTCAAGCTTACGCAGTAAGGGAAACCATGGAAAACAGAAAACTGGTGGAAATGTATTTGAATGAAAGGGCCATGTTCCAGCCCCAGCAGGCAGCAGAACTTGGCAGCTTTGGCCATGTGGTTCTGGCTTTAGAGTCAAGGTTACAAGAAAGGGGTTATGGAATCTCCCTCCACAAATAAGGCAAGCCAGTGAGGCCAGGCATATGTCAGGAGTGTCCCTACATGGAGTTTTAGAAAGGCCATTGCATGAAGCTGTGAAGGTGAAGCCTGGATTGCCTTGGAGACCCCAAGATGTTGGAAATGCCAGAGCCATGGGATTCCTGCCTAGAAGAGCTGCTAACAGGGAATGGAACCAGCCCAAGAAAGAGAAGTGTGTTGCAGTCAACAACGCTGAAAGGAGTTGGAGATCTGAAGAGCATTTTGACATCAGACATGGAGATGCAGAGTGTGGAGTTTGCCCAGCTGGTTTTTGGTCTTGCTTTGGTCCAGTATTTCCTCACTATGCTCTTTTCCTCCCTTTTTGGGATGGTAATGTATATTGTGTGCCATTGGATGTTGGAAGTATGTGATCTGCTTTTTCATCTTGATTTTACAGGGGGTTACAGTTAAGAGATTGAATGAATCTCAGAAGACTTTTAACTTTAGACTTTTACATAGTGTTGAGACTATTAGAGACTATGGGGACTTTTGAAGCTGGACTGAATGCATTTCTGCATTATGCTATGACTACAAGCCTATGAGGGCCAGGGAGTGGAGTGTGGTGTTTTGAACAGGAATGGCTCATAGATTTAAATACTTGGTCCCTAGGTAGTAGGTGTGGTCTATTAGAGGAAGTGTGTTACTGGGGGTGGACTTTGAGGTTTCAAATGCTCAAGCCAGGTCTAATGTGTGTCTCTCTTCCTATTGCCTGACGATCTGGATACAGGACGATCTCCAGCACCATGTCTGCCTGTATGCTGTCATGCTCCATGCCATGAGAATAATGGACTAAACTTCTGAAACTATAAGCTAGCCCCAATTAAATGTTTTCCTTTATAAGAGTTGCCATGTCTCTTAGGGTTTCTATTGCTGTGAAGAGACCACAGCTGTTGTGTAATAATCTTCTTGTACACTGTGAAGAAGTATCACTCTGATTGGTTTAATAAAAAGCTGAACAACCAATCACTAGGCAGGATTTCCAGACATAGAAGACACTGGGAAGAAGAAAGGTGGAGAAGCCAGGAAACACCAGGAGACTCGGAGGAAGCAGGATGGGCAGTACAGAGTAAGAGCAACCTAAAAATAACTGAACCATGTAAAAGAATGTAGATTAAAAGATATGGGTTAATTTAAGTTATCAGAACTAGTTAGGAATAAGCCCAAGCTATCAGTTGAGCTTTCATAATTAATAATAAGTCTCT
Source organism: Peromyscus attwateri (assembly GCA_902168425.1). Lineage (NCBI taxonomy): Eukaryota > Metazoa > Chordata > Mammalia > Rodentia > Cricetidae > Peromyscus > Peromyscus attwateri. The sequence goes on from CABHPP010115263.1 coordinate 13,960, forward strand.
GTGTCATTATTGGAGAGCTGACAGTTCTGATGAAAAAGTCTGTTTACACATGGCAACTCTTATAAAGAAAAGCATTTAACTGGGGGTGCCTTCCAGTTCAGAGATTTAGTCCATTATCATCATGGAGAGAAGCATGGTGGCATACAGGCAAACGTGGTACTGGAAAAATAGCTGAGAGTCTTACATTTGGATCCCCAGGCAGCAGGAAGGGAGACACACTGGGCTTGGCTTGGGCTTTTAAAACCTCAAATCCCACCCCTAGTGACACACTTCCTCCAACAAGGCCACACCTACCAATCCTTCTCAAGTAGCACCATTCCCTGATGACCAAGCATTCAAACATCAGCCCATGGTGGAAGGGGGCCATTCCTATTCAGATCACCACAGGGACTCAAGTTCAGATCATCAGACTTGCTTGGGAAGTGCTTTTTCCTGCTAGGCCATCTTGCCAGGTCCCATAACTTTATTTGGGGAAGAGCTCTTTTTTTAAAAAAAATATAATATTTGTATTAATTTTTAAAGAATTTCATAAAAAGTATTTTGATCACACTCACTCCTAACCCCCCCAGGTTCACCCCCATGCTCCCAACTTCATGTCCTATCTATTTCATTAAGTCCAACATACTCATGGGATGGGATGGTCCACTGGAGCATGGCCCACCTACCAGGGGCCACACCCTTAAAGAAACTGTCTGCCCCAGAAACTATCAGCTGTCAATAGCTCTTCAATTAGGCATGAGGATTAATGACTCCCAACCCCCTCCTTGTTGGAGTGCTGACTGGTTTGATCTTGTGCAGGTTTTGTGCAGGCACAGTGTTGTGGGTTCATGAGTACAGTAGTCCTGTCATGTTCTGAAGACATCATTTTTTTTCCAGTTCTCCTCACTTCTGGCTTTATCATCTTTCTCATCCATCTTCAGTATGGTCCCATGATGTTTTAAAATGTATATCTGAGGCTTGCCTCAAATCTGACCCTCCTGCTTCTGCCTCTTCAGCATATCTTACCAGCGTGTGCCACCACAACTGGCCCCATAACTCGTAAGAAGAGTGTATGGGTTTGTCCATGGCCATAATACTTCAAAAAATCAGTGATAATTTATCATTTCTCTTCTCAGAAAAGAAAACAGTGAGTTTTGTCTTTCAATGCCCTTGTAAAGAGGAATGAGATTACAGCCAAATAGACAACTTAGGGTTGTTCTTTTTAACATAAAGTAGGGAATGCAGCTTCAGTAAGGACTACTTTCAAATATCACTTGAAAGTTAGACTTTTATAAAACTTCAATTTTTAAAAAATTGTTTTCTAGCTCACCAAAATAGATCATTGCTTCCAACTCATCTTGATGAAAGCCTACTCAAACACAGTATTTATACCCTTCTTGAGTTGTATATGGAGCTGGATCTCTGTTTTACCTCATGCTGAATAGGAGAGTTCTAAAGCTGGAAGGACCTTTAAAAATAATGAGGAAAATGGAAACTCCAAAAGACAGAAAATAATTACTGGTAGCATTTCTTGGGCCTTGCGTATGAAATGCCCACTCATTGGGTATCTTGATGTTGGAACTACTGGCATTTCAGACCAGATAATTTTTGGTTGTAGAGGGTTTTCCTGTGCCTATGGAACATTTGGCAACATCCCTGGCCTCTATCCTCTATTTACTAGATGCCAGGAGTATCCAATATCCATAGCTGTAACACACACACACACACACACACACACACACACACACACACACACAAAGAGTATCCTTCAGCTCTGACAACCAAATGGCTCCAGGCATTGCCAAATGTCTCCTAGGTGATATTTGGAGTCTTTCATGCAACCCTTTTAAAATATTCCTCATGCCAAGGTATTATTATGATGTCTAGTTAACAGACAGAACAACTGAGTCCCAGAAGATGAAATGACTTATTCCTGGAAGAAGCAGGACTGTTCAGCACTATAGAATCCCACATCTTTACCCATAACACACCATGCTAAACATTTTACATGTATATCCTCATGAAACTCTCACATCCACTGCAAGAAGTAGGCACAGTCGTAACTGCTGTTCTGTCAAAGCAAGCAGAGTCACCAAGGCTTTAGAACCTTGGCCAAGGCCACACAGCTAAGAAACTGCAAGTCTGTTTGACCCCACTGTTTGCATTCTCAAAGGCAGCATACATACAGTAGGGCTTGCTCTACTGTACTCTGTGCCAAGGAAGGGTGAGAGATCAGGGGACATCCAAATTGCTCACTCATTCATTAATTGCATATGCTGAGGCATTGGGGAGGCAGTTCACTGAAGAACAGGGCCTCAAAACTTGTCCTCCTAATGACTACCTGTGCCACCGTGGACAAATTACATACATTCTTTGAGCCTTGAGTTTCATTTCTGTCTTCAGTAAGAATGAACCAAATTTTTATGATTATTATGAAAACAAAATGATGTGTTGCATGGAAAATATATAGGATGCAGTTTGAGGAGGTACCTCAGTAGTGCCCCCATCACTAACACACACAAAAAAGCTTGGCTGCAAGCACCTGTATCTCAGTCAATGCTCCTGTGCACACACTACATACCACACACACATGCAAAATGCACAGGGAAGACTGAGCACATAGAGTGACCAATAAAAATGCTAATAACTGCTACTATTGTTATTGTTACTTTCCAGAAGGAACTGAGTTGTCTAACTTCTGAATGCATGCAGAGCTAAATAATATGGAAACAGATAATAAGAAAAATCACCCTGCAAGGAAAATGCAATTGAAATGCCAGAACAATTCCTAGGCAGTATGACATGATCGCATTTACCTGCTGTTCCACATGTTAGCTTTTGAAGGAAAACCCTGCAGTAACTCATGTTTGTCATTAGATTTTTAAAAACCACAGCACTTGGACTTCCTGTTGGTAAATGCAATGGAATATCCTTACAACACAAATTGCACTCGCAGGAAACTGAAGCACATCGACCATTTTCTAGATGTCTTGTCATCAGTTTTGTCTGTTTCCACTCAGAGGACTTGGGGGCGAAAAAGAAAACAATTTCTGTTGCTAGGAACATTTCAGTGAATTAAGATATACCTCTGCCCACAGAGGCTCCCATGAACTAGTCCCCCTGCTCCCCTGAAAACCAAATTACACACAGATGTATGGCTGAATCTAAAGATGTTTGTCAAGGCTAGTCATTTCAATTCTGAATTTAGTTACAGATGCTAAATACAAAGGCAGAGGAGGGGGAGAGTGCATGGATAATATCAGTTCTCTCTCTCAAGGCACTTTGCGTCTCCGCTTTGAGTTTGCTTGATTTTTATTTCTCCTTATGCAAATTGTCAGATGTTCTAAGGATCACGTAGAAGGTTGTGTTTAATAGCTAGGGGTCAGGGTTTAGCATTAGAAGTCTTATTAGTCTTATGATTAAAAGTTATCTCTAGATGAAATCTGTAAAACTAGAAAGTGTGTCCTCTGCAGGATTGTTCAGCTTCCTTCTGACTTGGAAGATTAAATTTAAAAGGATAACACATTTTGAATAACGCCAGAGTCCATATGAGACTAACTGTACTAATCTTTTAGAGAAATAATCAGGTTAATTCATCTGAGGCAATAGAGGATAGTGGCTAACTAGGGGAGCTTCAGAGTTTCTGGGAGTGGCTTCAAACCCTAGTTCTGCTATTTATCTGCAACAAAGCAACTTAAGAAAGGGAGGGTTTGCTTTGTCTCTCCATGCAGGCACAGAGGTAGTCTATCGTGGTGGGCAAGTCAGGGGAGCAAAAGTCTGAGGTCACATCACATCTGCAGTCAGGAAGCAGAGAACGATGAATGTTGGTGTTCAGCCCTCTTTCTCCTTTTTATTCTGTCTCATACCTCAGTCCATGGAATGGTGCCACCCACACGTAGGATGGATCTTCCCACCTCAACCCAATCTAAAACTACATCACAAACATGCCCAGAAGGTTGTCTCCTAGGCAGTTCTGGATCCTGCCTCATGGACAATCAATATCAACCACCAGTGGGCTAGCCTGGAACTTGTTTCTAACCAAAAAAAAAACAGCAAAGAAAATGAGATGTCACTTCTGTGATAAGGCTATACAAGAAGTTCATTCTGTCCTTTGCTGGCATTAATGAAGTAAGTGTCCATGTGTGAATGTCTGAGTTTGAAAGAACCATGGACAGGGAGCCAACAGGTGACTAAGGCTTGCAGTCCAACAACCCCTGAGAAACCGAAAGCATCCAACAACCACATGGATAAACTTGAAAGCAGATCTGTTCCCTAACATGAGACCCCAGCCCTGGCTGGTGCCTTGATCTCAGCCTCTTGCAGCCCACAGCAGAATATTGGTGAAGAATGCATGATGATGTATGCCTGCAATCTCAACACTCAGAGACTGAGGGGTAGTGTGTGGCCAGCCAGTGCTACATAGCAAGACCCCGTTTTTAAAAATAAATGCATTAAATAAGAAAATCGATGAACAGTAAATAAATATATGTGTTGTGTCAAAGTGCTAAATTCTGCTAACTTGTTTTGTAGGAACAGGCAACTAGATGATACTTAGATCTTAGGGTAATGATGAGGCATCAGGAGGCTAATGCTTAACACTATAGCTAGTACCTTGTAAACTGACTTTATACTGTACTATGATTTTATTCACAACATTCTGTATTCACAATTCTTATCCGTCTCAGGATAATTAATGTGATGTACAGGAATTGTAAAGACATAGCCAATGTTTGGAAACCACATTTCAGGGGATTCTGTGCTACGATTGTAGGTACAGTCAGGCTTCTGCTGCACGGCCCTTGTACACTGAGGGTGAGGGAGACAGTTATGTGTGTCTTGTTGCCAGAGCAAAGGGATCCCAAAGGGAGGTAACTGGGAACAGACGTTCCACAGAAAATCCCAACAGAGAGAGGAGCATATGGACTTGGCCAGTCAAGTGTTTCCCTCATGGCTTATAGGGCAGTTTGGCAAATGCACGGGGAATTAGAAGTCCCATATGTCATTGGTGGGAGTGGGAGGGCACTCTTCAACACAGTCACCCCATTTCTAGGCAAGTATTCTAAGAAGCTATCAGACAGTGGTACCAGTAGTTTTCAGTTGCTCTGTTCATGGACAAGAACACTAAGAAACAACTGGTATTTCACCATTTTGACCTACAAATATGGCAATTTCATATAGTTTTACTTAGAAGAACAGCATTTGAGACAATTTTAAAATCCAAGTGGGATTGTGGATCAGTTGAACTTTCACCTCATACACATTCACATACATACACATAAGTCTTTATGTGTGAAACAGGAAGTGATATGGCTGGGCAGAGAGAGGAAGTGATAAGGCAGGTGGAAACAGGAGCTTTGCCCCCATTCAGTCTGAGTATTTCTAGTATATATATGTATATATACTAGTATATACACATGCCTTTATATCTATGCATTTCATACCTTCAAATTCAACCACAGATCAAAATATTTGAATTTTTGTGTCTATTTTACACATCCACAAACCTTTTTTTATTGTGTGGCCTAGACAATACACCATAATTGTGGTGGTATATTGTTTGTGCTTTAACAAATAAAGCTTGCCTGGAGATCAGAGTACAGAGTTAGCCACTAGAGGTCAGGCAGTGGTAGCACACACCTTTAATCCCAGCACTTGGGAGGAGGAAACAGGAAGTGATATGGCTGGGCAGAGAAAGGAAGTGATAAGGCGGGTAGAGACAGGAGCTTTGCCCCCATTCAGTCTGAGTATTTCTAGAGGTAAGAAGTCTTTCTAGTGGCTGGCTGCTCTGCTTCTCTGATCTTTCAGCTTTCACCCTGATATCTGACTCCAGGTTTTTATTATTAAGACAAATTAGAATTTGTGCTACCTCTGGCATCCAACTTTGGGGGCACAAATTCATGAAAAAGCTGCTTGCCAGTGGCTTTGCAGCACAGGCTGGAGCTGCAAGCGGCCAGAGTCACTACCCTGCCAGGTAAGTTTCTCTTGCAGCCTCTCTGCAGTAATCCATAGACATTTGGGCTTCAAACACCACAGGAGTTAGCCAATTTCACACATTCCCCTGTGCAGATGGCTGGCTCTTTGGTTTCCATTTCCCAGTGGGTTGTGGGCTTTCCCTGGACCCCCTCTTAGGCTGCTGCCAAACTAGGTATCTGCCATGAAAATCCACTCCGGCTTCTACTGTTCTACACAGAAGCAATCAGCCTCACATCTTCACCATCATTGTCACATCGTCAGCAGATTTGGTGAGACAATTGGGAATTCTTTTTTTATTTTATAATTAATTTAATTTTACATATCAGCCACGAATTCCCCTGTCCTCCCTCCTCCCATCCCCCAGCCTTCCCCCCCCCCAAGCCTCCCCCCATTCTCACCTCCTCCAAGGCAAGGTCTCCCCTGGGGATTCAGCTCAGCCTGGTAGATTCAGTTGAGGCAGGTCCAGTCTTAAAGGGAATTCTTTAAGGCAATTAGTTAAAAGAGAGAGTTTTTCCCCCACATTAAAAAATGGGAAACACTATTATGATGGAGAGAGTTAGGTCTCTGTATGATAATATGCTGGATAGTTTGAAAATAGAACAATTAATTGAGAGGATAATTAATTTAGATGGGATTTATATAATGTCAATTATAATATTATCTGTTTAATCATTTTTGTTTTATCATTTAAAAAGTTGGTTAATATGAGCACCAAGATAAAAGTTTTAGAAAAACTTATTAAAACAGATCATAGAGATATTCAGACCAAGACAAAGGAATTTAAAGGAGAACCAATATCAGCATTGTATTATAAGGTTAGAGAGGAACAGCCTAAGGTTTTCAAACAGCCAACCTTAATTTATCCAGTAACCTTACATGAACTGCCAGATGATACATATCCCCCAGACTGTGTAAGAGCTGAATGGACTCTTGTGCAAATGTTAGATTTGAGGAGATTCAAAGAAGTGATGTTTTATATGGCATGCATTCACCTTTTGTGAAGCATATGTTAAACTCATGGTCAACTTGTAATGGAATTATCCTTTAAGACTACAGAGACTTGGTTACAGCAGTCTTCAAGCCTGGTCCTCAATTACAGTGGAGGACCTGGTGGAAAGATGAAGCTAAGACCATTGAACAATGAAGTAGGGCTAGAGGTATGGAAATATCCCAAGATCAACTTCTTGGAGAAGGAGATTATGCTAATATAGAAAGGCAATCTCTTCATGATGACCACACCCTTGCTTTATGCCACCCAGCAACCTTGAATGCTTGGGACAGAACTGAAGAAGTAGGAAAGAAAATTGAGTCATTTACTAAAGTTATGCAGGGCCCAAAAGAAACCTTTACTGATTTCTTACAAAGATTGGCTTCAGCAGTAAATAGAATGATACCATATTCAGAAGCTTGACAGATAATTAAATCTCTGGCTTTTGAAAATGCTAATGCACAATGCAAAAGGATAATTAGGTCATTAAAGGCAAAATCAGCACCTTTGGAGGAATGGATCCAAGATACAGTCAATACTGAATCTCATAACCATGAAGATGCTTGGATAGGAAAGATGATTTCCAGAGGTTTGAAGAAAAATCAAAATATGAAATGTTTCAATTGCAGTAAACAAGGTCACCTAAAAAGGGACTGTAAACAGGGCATTCCTAGAAACAATGTTTCTTCTAAGAATAATCCTAACAGAATGTCCCTCACTTCTGGAGTATGCAGAAGGTGTGGCAAATGCAGACATAGACAAGGTAACCCTTTGCCATCTGGAAACACCTTGAGGAGCTTCTCACAGTCCCCCATGTCAAATTTGGTTCAGTCATTTCTTGTCATTGTGGAGGAAATTCCTTCCCAGAGCAATTAAAAAACCTAATGCCTGTTGTAACAGCTACATAAGAGAGAACAAAAAGTTCAGGAGAAATCATAAAGCAAATATTATAAAGATTAGATTTGCACAAGAGAGACCTCTTAATTAGAAGAGGTGATAGTTCATCAACCAGTGTAACCATTCAATTTAACCTAACTTATATGAGTAACAAATGCTTCTCATTTGATCAGATATAACTTGCCAAAAGGGAACGTCCCCAAAATTAGGGTTAGGGCAGGGTTTTGTCTTTTCAGGAGAATGAAGGCATCAGCTAAGGAATCCAAAGACCACTGGGAAAAAAAAAAAGAAAAAAGAAAAAAAAAAAGAAACGTGAAGAACAGGAATAAATCATCCAGAAAAAATGTACCAAGAAAAAGAATAATTTGGCCTATTGGTATATCACATCTCCAACAGGATAAAATTTCATAAATCTTTACAAATGTTTGTTTCTACTGTTCTCTACAGACATATAATGCAAATCATCTTTTTGTAGTCCCAGTTCAATTAAAAATGAAAGCTGGCTTTGGAGTTGGAGTTCTGCTCTCTTTCTCTAAACCCAAGCATTCTTGTTAAAGTAAAATCAAAAATCTCTGTCTCATGTCATAAGAGCCACTTGATATGGGACTGTAGTGGGTAGCTGTTCCAGCTTTGACCTGGAAGTACTACCCCCATTGAGACTTCAGTAACTGTCACACCTACAAGGCAGAGCCAAGACAGGACCCCTGAAGATCCAGAGATCCAGAGGGGCGGGTTCTCTTGGTTCCTGGATCCTGGACACTGGAGGTAGACTGAGCTGGACTGTGCTTCACCTTTCCCAGACCCTGTAACCTATCCCTTCAATTGTAAGTTACCCCACAAAATAAAGCTCCCTTTTAACTATGTGGAGTTGCCTTAATAATTCTACCAATATGGGACAGAAGAAAAACCAAAATTAGGGACTATTTTATTGCCACTAATCTCATAATCCTTTGGTTTTGACTCTTTAACACTTATCTTAAGGTACAAATATTACCTCAAAATTTATAAGATCAATATATATATATACACACATATATATTAAACTTTTTGTCATGATATTAGTGGTCATATAGAGTGCTAACTAATTCTAGAAAAAGGCTTCATCAAGCTTCTTGTACATGATTTCAGGTTTGAGTCTCTATCAGGTAACTAGGAATTAAGTTTTTGTACTCTGGATATACATAACAAATATTGATCCTTTAACCTCTTTGAGATCTGCTGCATATGACATTTAAAATGCTAAAGTTTTTGGCAGTGAACCATGACCACACCTAATAGCGACCTTTGAAGTTGCTAAAGGAGAATGGGGCCCCACAACGATGATTCCACCTGGACTATGATAATAACACCACTAAGCTGACAAACACCACTCAGAGATCGGCTTTGGACTACAAACTGCTCTGGACAATCTCAAGGTTGCTAGCTGAGATGATCCAGCCTCACAGACTACTCTATGCAAATGCAACTTAAAAGAATGCAACACATCTTTGCATCATCAAATAAATGTTCCACAGCATAAATAAATGTAACACATCTTCAACTAATATTACACAATAGTTTAGGTATTTATTTGTGTCCTCTTCAAAGTTTCTGAATATATTTATAACTTTAAAAGATTTCTTTGTCTCTAGTTTAGTCTAAGTTACTCTCATTGGGGAACGTTATATGGAATTGATAACCTTTGAGGTGGGCATGCTGTCTGCCCTCAGGATGGTAAACATCAACAAGTTTAATCAAGAATAAAACTCAAGTTAGATCCCTCCTGTAATTGATTAAGGGCTTTGTGTGTCGAGATGGTCTGTTCTGGATTTTTGCTATCTTCTAAGCACTCTGGGGAGCTTGTACCTCTACAGAAAGCTTAAAATATACAGTACGATGGACACTTAAATCAAGAGGACTGGTTTATGGTGAAAAAGTGTTTTTCTTTATTCTCACCAAGAAAGGAGGCAAGACCTTTGTATCACCTTTGTATCACCAAATTTAATAAATATAAAAATACTAAGATGCTTTTTAGGGGGATGGAGTCACTATTCATGATGAAAAAAAAAAAGATTTGAGAGTAACCAGCACCTCTGATCATCCTTTCAAGGGAGTGTTACACAATGCAGGGAGATAGAAAAGGAGATTGGTAGATAAATAGAAACCCACATGGATTGATTAAATTCAAGTTACTAGATGAAAAAGTTTCTGAATATCAGGATCCTGCCTGCCTCTGTGCCCAAGGGACTTGAGGATTGTGCCCCACTGAAAGGCCATTGGTGGCTTTCAAAACAGCAACTGCAACAAGCCATTTATTGAACAATTACCATATACAACGATACATGCCTTAAATACTCCATGTCACCAAATCCTCCAAGCAACTCTGTAGTTAAACATGAGAAGTCCATTTTACAGGCAAGATAAACACTCAGTGGGATTAACAACTTTGCCTCAGTCCACAGTATTTACAGCAAGTAGAATAAACACTGTCATGGGATTGCAACTTCAGGTTGTGACTCAGCACCTTAGAGATAAGCCAGCTACTGGTTGATAATTAAACGATGATGTCAAATGGACGCACATTCACAAAGATAAGTATTAACAAACTCATGCTAGGTATGGGTGATATATACCTGTAGTCCTAGAGCTTGGGAGGTGGAGACAAGAGGATTGATTGGACTTAGGAGTTCTAAGTCAATGTGGGCAACATAGTGAGAGCCTCTCAAAAGAAACAGACTTAAGAAACTCTACGGTCAAAACATAGGTAAGAAAGAAGGTCAGTATAGAAGAGTTCTAAAGGGCAGTGGCATGAAATTGAAACCAAAGTACAAGAAACAGGAAAAGGGATCGGAGTTCTGCCATCTTGGGAAATGATGGGTGACTCTGGGCAAATTACCTCAGGCTCTGTGGGCTCAACTTTAAAAAGAAGTGAAAATTTATTTTGTTTTGGTAATTAAAGGAGAAGATGTATATGAATATCTTAGTAGACAACTTATAAAAAACCTATATATTATGACACTCAAAATAGTTTTATTTCTGGTAAAGAGAAACAGGTAAGCTCACTGAAGAGGGTTCTAGAGATTCCTAAAGGGAGCAAGGACATGAGTTCACATTACTGCTGAGGAATACAGGTCTAATTTGGAAGTCTCCAAAAACATATCTAATGAGAGGTGGAGTGCTGTGGGATGTTCTGTATGGCAAATGTGTTGCTAATAAAACAGTGATTGGCCAGTGGCTAGGCAGGAAGTATAGGCGGGACTAACAGAATAAAAAGAACAGGAAGGCGGAGGGAGTCACTGACTGCCAGCCACCGCCAGGACAAGCAGCATGTAAAGATGCCGGTAAGCCACGAGCCATGTGGCAAAGTATAGATTTATAGAAATGGATTAATTTAAGATATAAGGACAGTTAGCAAGAAGCCTGCCACGGCCATACAGTTTGTAAGCAACATAAGTCTCTGTGTTTATTTAGTTGGGTCTGAGCGGCTGTGGGACTGGCAGGTGAAAGAGATTTATCCTGACCGTAGGCCAGGCAGGAAAACTCTAGCTAAAAATGTCGCCAGAACGTGGGGCAGGAATTTCCACTTAAAACCTGAGAAAGCGTAAAAAGAAGATTCTAAAACCGAGCTAAAACAGCTTCCTAGTTGTCTTTCTCAAGTTAGCCGCAGCCTGCGGGCTTGAGCTACTTGTGGGTTCCTGGTGTGTGCGCTCGACCTTCAGTATGGCGGGAATGAGGCCTCTGCAAGTGGCACATTTAGCTGCATGGTGGATTTAGCCTTCACTAGTACAAAACAAAAAGAGGAGGCTTCTGGGCTAAACGCTGCTTTGATAGAAGCATAAACCCACGATAGCTCCCAGAGCTAGCGGTAAACGTACCACCGCCATGTTGGGAAGCTGAGGTGGGCAGAGCCAGCAGCCACAGCACCCTTTCAGTCTTAGAATGCTGCAGTTTAAAGTAACAGGTTCACAATAAGACAGATTCAGATGGAACAAGACTTTAAATGCTTTAAAATGTGTGTAAAAAAAAATACGTAGGCTTCAAAGAGAGATGAAAAAGGAATATATACAGTTATATAAAGAAATAGATAGTTTTGAAAAATAAAGTCTTTAAAGAGACAGTAAAGGTAGTATAAAATATAAGCCACGTAAAGATGGATATCACACAAAGAATCTGCATTGTGTTGTCTTTGGGATTCTTAACTACAGAGAGATATTTGATTGTAAAGGAAGCTGAGTTAAACCAATATGTATATTTTAAAGATACCTTGACTTCAAAATTTGGATGTAAGGATATGTTGCTTTGGAAAGGAAGCTCTGATTTTGTTTCCACAGAAAGCCAGAGGCTATGGATTTGTTCCAGATTAAGATACATCAGGTTTGACCAGCCAAGACCACCTGAAAGGTCTCCGATGACACCATGGCTCAGATGATCCAACATCCAGAACCGTTTCAAGGCAACTGGCTCAGATGATACACTCTCACGGACTATTCCATGATCCTAAAATTTTCTTTGTGTCCCCATAAGATACAGCGCCCCCCTCCAGCAGGAAGTAGTAAGAGAAGCTACGCCCAAATTCCCAAATTATATGTAATTTACTTTAAGGTTAAAACCTTCCTTTTTGAAAAAAAAAAGGGGGGGAGTGCTGTGGGATGTTCTGTATGGCAAATGTGTTGCTAATAAAACACTGATTGGCCAGTGGCTAGGGAGGAAGTATAGGCGGGACTAACAGAGAGAATTAAAAGAGCAGGAAGGCAGAAGGAGACACTGCCTGCCACTGCCAGGACAAGCAGCATGTAAAGATGCCGGTAAGCCACGAGTCATGTGGCAAGGTATAGATTTATGGAAATGGATTAATTTAAGATATAAGGACAGTTAGCAAGAAGCCTGCCACGGCCATACAGTTTGTAAGCAACATAAGTCTCTGTGTTTATTTAGTTGGGTCTGAGCGGCTGTGGGACTGGCAGGTGAAAGAGATTTATCCTGACCGTAGGCCAGGCAGGAAAACTCTAGCTAAAGTGGAGTGTTATTACTATCAACCCATTAGCATTATCACTGAAATGATACATTAAAAATAAGCCAGGCATGGTGGCATATGCCTGTAATCTCGGCATTCTGGAGAAGACAGGAAGATAGAAGGCTGGCCTGTGCTTCATACTGAGATCCTATTTCCAAACTGCAAAGCCAAACAAAACAAAGAACCCTAATTTTTTGTTGTTGTGGCTGCTGTTTTCGAGCATACATGGCATTTCTAGTTCTAAAAAACAAGCTATTTGCTTTTCCCTTAAAACACACACATACCAAAACAAACAAACAAAACCAGAAAACAAATCAGGGGCTGGGTAAATGGCTTAATGAATTGCTTTCCAAGCATGAGAACCTGAATTCCATCCCAACTCTGACAAAAAAAAGCTGCCCTAGTGCTATGTGCTTGTAATCCCAGAAAAGGAGAGACAAAGACAAGTAAATCCCCGGGGTTCCCTGGCCACACACCCTAGCCTACTTAGTGAGCTCTGGACCAGTGAGAGATCCTGGCTTAAAAACAAAACAAACAACAACAACAAAACAAAACAAAAAGAGAAAGAGTAGGACAGCACCTGAGGAACAATTCAACTGTTGCCCACGGCCACCATGCACATGGCGTACATATCCATGCACATGTACACAGACAGGAATATACACATGTGCATACACGTACACGGCAGAGACCAAATTTGCGGAAGTGAAAACCCTGTGCTACTTCTGGGCTTCCCTCTGTCATGGCTCCACCCATGCTCTGTGTAAGGCAGTACTGAGTAAGGGTGAAGGGTATGTCTACTCATAGAACTGAAGAGACACACTGCTCTTTCCACTTTCTGTGAGGATATTATCCTTCATTCCAGATGACACCAACATGAACTATGCCCCCAACTCTGGGATTTCAGCATTTTAGAAGAAAAATCTCTTATAGTCTGTACTGAAAGAAACAGAACCAATAATCTATAAGTGGGCTTATTTGAAGGAATTTGCTCATGTGATTATGGAAGCTACCTGTGGTCTAGTAGGCTGACGAACCCAAGATGAACACTGAAGACTCTGGGAAGAGCACTGATTCTCACTTTAAGTTCAAAGGCTGTCTGTGGGGCTGAATTCCTCTTGCTTGGGAAGAGGTCAGTCTCTTCTCCATCTAGCCCTCTGACTGACTGAATGAGGTCTGTGATGGTTAATACTGACTGTCAACTTGACAGGATCTAGAATCGAGACTCAGGGCAGGCCTGTGAGGTGTTCTCGAGTAGGTTAACTGAATCAAGAAGACAGACCTGTGCTAAATATTGAATATCATCTTCCATGGGCTAAAATCTTAGACTGAATGAAAAGGAGCCAGTAAGCCAAGCACCAGCATCCATCTCCCTCTGCTTCCTGACCGCAGAGGCCATGTGACCAGCTCCTTCACATTCCTGCCACCACACTTTCCCTGCCTCACACTGTGAGTCAAAATGAACATTTTTTTTTTAATTTGAATTGCTTCTTGTCCAGTGTATTAGTCACTTTTCTGTTGCTTTTATGGTGTTTTATATGATAAAACACCATATCCAGAAGCAGCTTATAGAAGGAAGGGGTTTTTTGTTGTTGTTGTTGTTGTTGTTGTTTTGTTTTTTTTTTTTTTTGTGGGCTTACAGTTCCAGAGGGACATCACGGCAGCAACAGCTGTGAGCTCACATCTAGATTGGCAAGCAGGAAGCAGAGCAGATTCAGAATGGTGCAAGCCATTAAACTCTCAAAGGCCATCTCCAGTGACATACATCCTTCAACAAGGCCCCATCTCCTAAGCTTCCCAAACAGTGCCATCAACTGGGGTCCAAGTATTCAAACACCTGAGATTTATAGGAGACATTTCTCATACAAACTGTCACATTCACAGCAAGGAGAAAGGTAACTGTAGTGGTTCGAATAACGCCTCCCACAGGCTCCTGTATTTGAATGCTTGGTCAACAGGGAGTGGCACTATTTGACAGAGATTAGGAGGTGTGGCCTTGTTGGAGGAAGTGTGTCAATAGAGGTAGGCTTTGGGATTTCAAAAGCTCCAGTCAGGCCCAGTATCTTTCTCTTTTTCCGCTGCCTGCAGGTCCAGACAAGGAACTCTCAGCTCCTTTTCCAGCACCATGTTTCCTGCATGGCTTCCTGCCATGACTACAATGGACTGAACCTCTGAATTGTAAGCCAGCCCCAATGAAATGTTTTCCTTTGTAAGAGTTGCTGTGGTCATGTGTCTCTTCACAGCAATAGAACACTGACTACAACAGCAACTAATACAATGCCCACCACACTATGGAAAGTAAAACTGCAAAGTCCATAGGTTAATACAAACTCATTAAAAATCATCAATTCAGAAATATCCAGAGTAGCCAGGCATAATGGCACACACCTTTAATCCCAGCACTCAGGAGGCAGAGCCAGGGAGATCTCTGTGAGTCTGAGGCCAGCCTGGTCTACAGAAGGAGTTCCAGGACAGCCAGGGCTACACAGAGAAATGCTATCTCAAAAAAAAAACCAAACCAAACCAAAACAAAACAAAACAAAAAAAGAAAAAAAAACAAAAAAAAGGAAAAAAGAAAAAATGAAAGAAAGGTAGAAAGAAAGGAAAGAAGCCAAGGTGGCTCACGGGCCACTAACTGGCTCCACCAGCTGGGGCAACCAAGAAACAATGGAGGGAGGTAGACCGGAAGGAAGGGTGTGCTATGGCAAGTGCTGGCACAGTAAGGGTGACTACTCATAGCCCAGTTGCAAGGAGGAGACAAAATGGTCTACAAAACGTAGAAAGAGTGTTAAAAGCTCAGCTGCTTCATACCCTGGAGTGTGAATGAAGACAACTGTTCTGCTCGCTTCATGGAGGGAGGCACTCACTCAGCCCAGGACAGGAGCTAACCTTTAGGATGTAATGTTTTCAACTTGGAAGAAATTGCTACACAACACAAGCTGAGAAGAGTAGATGGCATGTTTCTATTGGCTCCAGCCATAGGAACCCCCGAGGAAGAGCTGGTGTCACTGTTACCCAACTACATGCTGAGGACAGGAAACTCCATTCTCCTGAAAAGAAATCTGAACACTGCTTTCTTAAGAAAGATGGGATGGCCTATTGCCTATAGTCAAATAGATTGCCTATTCTATTTCCTTATAAGGATGATCATGGGGTGGAGTAGCATTCCAGCCAATGACTTCCACCCTTCTAAAATCTACCCCTTTCCTCCCAATCCACCCCTGGTAACAGTTCTTTTCCAAAGGCCCCACTCAAATGGGCTGTGCAAAGGAAGAACTGTATCTACATGTTTAATGAACTGAGATGAGAGACCTGTGGCTGCAAAAGTTACTGCCTGAGAACAAGGCTGGGGCTGGACCACTCGGGAACATTAGGGCTTGGACTGTCACTCACTTCCACTTTGTACATTTCCTCAGATCCCTCCTTAAGTCCAGGTTGTATGTGGGCAACAGAGGTATAATGATTAGCAGTAATAACCATGGCTAACATACCTCAGTTACTCACTACTTGCCATTAGAGCTATTATTTTAAGCACTTTGACATACAAATGCATTGGTACTTGTTACTTTGCTCATTGCTATGATAGAAAAAACTTGGAGGAAGGACTTGTGTGAGCACACTGTTTCAGACGGTTCAAATGCCTGGGCCATGCACGTGGGCAGAACATCACAAAGGTGGGAGTACATGACAGAGGATGTTCTCACCTTACAATGGACGAGAAGTAGGCTGCAGCAGGAAGTGGTTAGGAACAAGATTATCTCTAAGACATACTTTCCAAAAGAACTTGTTTCTCCAACCTAGTGCCATCTTCTGAACCTCCAAAAATACTGTCAGTGGCCGGGGTGAACTGTCCAGCATGGGCTGTGAGACCAAAACAGGAACAAGAACAATACACTTTCTAAGTAAATGGGAGACCAAAACAGGAAAAATTTACCTTGCAGGTTAAGAGTTCTGTTTGCAGTTAAGAATAAGTTCCTGTTTGTCCTGTGCTTGTTTGACCAATCTGCACTGGATGTGCCTGATCACAGTGGGCAGGAAGTACCTGAGCAGGAAATACTGTAGGATGTATGTGTGCCTCTGACTGGACCTGATGGGAAATGCAGTGAATTTGAGGTTTTGCCTCTTTAAGCTCCTGCAAAAACCTGACTTGTGGCTATTTCCTGGGAACCCAGAGATGGATCTGGCCAGAGCCCATCCTGATTAGTATTTAATTAAAGCTCATTTCAGATTTGGCTTTAAATTTTGGTAGTGGCCTTATTCCCAACCAGTGGAGTTAACAGAGCCTAAGAGAGACATCTTATGTTCAAATCATAGCATCATCTAAGTTTCTCACCAACCCTATAACCTAGTGGTTCTCAACCTGAGTCGCAACCCCTTAGGGGTCAAATGATTCTTTCACAGGGGTCACCTAAGAGCATCTGCATATCAGATATTTACATTACAATCATAACAGTAGCAAAATTACAGTTATGAAGTAGCAACAAAGTAATTTTATGGTTGGGGTCACCACAACACGAGGAACTGTATTAAGGGATCGCAGCATTAGGAAGGTTGAGAATCACCGATAACCCTAGGTATTGTTCTCATTTGATAGGTAGGGAAACTGAGATACAGAGTAATTTTGAAGGTCATACCTACAGTTAGTGGTAGTATTAGGATGAACCCAAGTACGGAGACATGAGCTCATTTCTGTCTTGAATCACTATGACCTATATCTGACTCAAGGTCATGGGACAGTCATCCTGGCTCCACTAACCACAAAAACATTCCAGGTGTCGGCCACTTGTTGAGAAGAGAATTTCACAAACTTGGCAAACCCTAAGTTACCTCTGTAGAGCTTGATCAAAACATCCTCTTCTTGGAGATCTGAATTCAACATTTCAGCCTTGAAATCTGAATTGGTAGCAAGTGTGAGGGCCGTGGTCCTGTGTCATGGCTTTTGAGCAGGGCAGATTCCAGCTTGCCTTGCTCACCTGCAGCTCTTAATTTTCAAGAGCTGTAAACTCTCTGAGTGTCAGTTTCCCCACCTGCCAAATGAAGCCAATGAGGTATTGAGCTAAACACAAAGTGTTTAGGGCAATGCCCGCTGCACAGCAAAAGTGACAAATAAACAGTGGCAATGTCCAGGCAGTCAAGATGCCTTAAAGCCCCCGAGGTTGTGGGCAGCTTGGAAGGGTTGCAACTTAAAAGCTAGGGCATCAAATTGAAATGGGATTTTAGATAAACAATATTTTAAAAAAAACAGCATAAGTATCTCCCAACTATTGTATGGGATATACTTACACTATATCTTTTTTGCTATTCTTGTTTTCAATCTGAAATTCCAAATTACGAAGCGGCCCTATACTTGTTAAATATGGCAACTCCAGGTCTCAACACCAAGTCTGCTCCTGTGCAAGTGGGACCCTGACCAGGCGCACGGGTCGATCCCAGAGGGGCAGCATGTCCCTTGTCCTTCCCAGGCAGCACTAGCCGCACCGGAGCGGCCCCGCCCCGCCCCGCCCGTCCCTCTGGGAGCTGAGGGCAGGTTCCAGAAACTGTTCCGGCGGGGCTGCCCGGCGGTGTGGAGTAGCTCCCTCCTCCCACAGAACGTGCCCAGGCAAGACCAGAAAGTCGCTCGCCATGTCATCTGCGGAGGCGGGGGATGTTTTCCACAGAGCCCGGGGCAGGACCCTAGACGCATTTTCTTCAGGTACTGCTTGGCTCTTCGCCCGGGAAGGGGGCACTTCAGAGCTGCGGAACCTTCCGCGCGGGGAACCTTCCGGTCATGGGGCACACTTCCAGCCGGACCGCTTCGCCGGCTCACACACGGCACCAGGGGACCTCTGTAGGGGTTGCGCCTTCCTCGCGGTGCTGGGTTCTACCCTGGCCTTGCCCTGACCTTGCAAGCAAAACAAACAAACAAACAAAAGCCAGAAACGGAAGTCGGGTGGAGATGGCACAGACGTGAATAACTGCCTTGGCTCTGCCGTAGGACCTATCTTTCGACTTCCTCTTCCGTAGAACTGGACCCCGTGGTTATGGGAGGCGAGCTTACGAGAGGCACCTGACAAGCGCGGGGTGTGTGTGTCAGAAGTTGTGATGACTTGTAAGATGGTGTTTTATACCCCACAATTGTGGCTGTTTGTTATAACAGTAGAGAGGAAAGGCTGTCTGGGTCCTGGTAACGTTCTTGGATCTTGGTCTTAGCCTCAAAGGGAGCGTTAACACATTCAGAATATTTCTGTAACCCACGGTGGAACACAGGTGCTAGGCCTTGAGCTACTCAGGGAACGCGAATGGTTCCTGTACCCCTCTGTTTTGTTTGGGTCTTTGGGGTTGATCCCTCTCAGGCACTTAGCTTAGAACCACAGGAAAGTTCTCCTTTTTTGTCTCTTGCAATCCTTTCTTGCCTCGTTCTCCTGCCTCTAATTTGCCTGAACTGCTCTGAAAAAGAATCAAGCCGGTTCCAAACCCTGGAGGGCCTTGGCACCTGCTCTTCTCTGCTCTCACGGTCCCTGTGGGACTGGAAAGTCTGGCTCATCTCAGCCTTCACATCCTATTTTCAAGTTCATTTCCCTAGTCTTACCCCGGCTGCCTAGCCAGAGTACATCAATCCTCCAATTCTCTCTTAGGTCTTTGGTTCTTTTCCCTCTTTGCAACTCAAGGTTCTGCACGAGTGCATGGCCAAAAATCCACTTGTGGTTGTCTGGGGAAAATACAATCTGCTATGGTGCCATTTTCTACAATTTTTAATGTGTCTTGTTTTTTATTTGTTTCTTTTTTCCCTATACGTTTTTGAGATGCATCCATTTTACTGTAAGTGGTTCTTCTTATTTCCTTTCTGGGCAATAGTCCATTGATTGAGTATACGTGTTGTACATTTTGTTACTGGATATGCTGAGTCTTCTCCAACTTGGCATCTTTCTTCTCTCTTTCTGTCTCCAATTTTCTTTTTCCCACAGTGCTCTATGAGAGTGACTTCTATGGACACGCAGCAATGAACTCTTTGCCCTATTCCTTAGAAAGGCTTGAGAGCTGGGCAAGGAAGAGACTCAGCCAATGGGGAGCTCCCACTAGGAGGTCAGGGCGAAGGGAAAACAGAACACCGGCACACTTATTCCTGCACTTGGTGTCCTTCCAGGGTTCCCTTTTGCGGGCTGTATTCCTCCCCTGAAAGGCCTGCTTCTCTCAGCAGTCTGTTTTCTCAGACTCCTTTTCCAGATTGAGGCATCTGAGTGATGGTGGCTCTGTCTTTGGCTGCTAAACTATCCCTCATAGTTTCTTTACATTCAACCATCCCAAATAATCCCTTTGAAGATGACCCAGGAATTTTCCTAATTTTAGTATGTTAACTGTTTCTTCCTTGGTCCTGACTGGTACAATGACCATTTGGTTATTTGCTTTTCATTCTTGTTAACAATGTCATAATAAGCCTTCTGTAGACACATAGGAGAATTTCTTCAGGAGCAAGGATGTGGGTTATAGGGTGTAATTACTCCCAGATTTACTGGGTGTTACCTTCCAGGGGGCTATACCATCCATGTTCCCTTCAGCAGACAGGAGAGTCTCCTGCTGAAGTCTGAGAAACACTTATCATGTCTCATTTACACTCTAGTAAGTTGTGGGGAATAGAAAAAGAAGGGGTGACAAGTCCCCAGTCCTCAGGCTCCAAATCTCGGCACAGAGCTGTGGCACCCAATAGTAATCCCTGGCACCCAGTAGCCACTGCAGTGGGAGGAGGCAGGGTTGTGAGTACTTGGCCATGCTTGATGACTAGGGTGGGGGTGAGGGGGTGGGGGCATTGATTGGCGGCAGAGAGTGGGTTTGAGATATCTGGAATTCAGAACATTTAGGGAAGTAGGGATGGGGTTCATTACTTTAAGATTTGGAGGTGTTATTGTGAAGGGGGACAATGTACCACAGTGGGTAGTGCCTGTGTGTTGTCTGTGCTGTGTGTTTACAATCAGACGAATGTAGCATACATCAAAGATCCAAAAGTAGAAACAGCCAGAAATTCTGGAAAAACCAGCAGCCAGTCTTGGCACCTAAGCCTGGCAGGAAGGCACATGGTGTCCGTTGCCACAGAATGTATGTGAGTATAAGCTGAGCTGCCGACTCACAGGTGCTCCCAGGCTGTCCAGTTACTCTGTCTGTAGAGCAGATCTCCCACGACCATCCGAGGAGTTCCGTTAACTCAAGCCACATCCCTAGTTTACACTGTGCTCACAGTCCCCAGTTAGCTGTCTGTCCCCCAAATGAAATGAAAATGCCATCCTACCAGAGGTGATGTCCCTGAGGGACAGTACTCCTATTTCTCCAGGAGTTGGATAAATGAGTCTCAGTTTCAACCATCCTGTTAACATAATCTGCTAGGCTTTGCTGATGGGGTTTATAAGAAATAAAATGTAAATGTCTCACCTGAGAAAGTTCATGTTCCTAAGCCCCGTTCAACCACTCATTTTAATTAGGCAAATTGATAATTATAGTTTCTTGACATATCCTAATTAGGACTTTTTTCTGCATGTAACTGTCTTCTCAGAGGTTTACTGCATCTGTTCTGAAGGAATTCTGAAAGGGATAAATCAGGACAAAGGTGCTTTTAAAAATTATATTTAAGGGTCAGCAAGATGGCCCAGAGGGTAAAGGTGTTTGCCGCCAAGTCTGACAACCTGAGTTTGATTCTGAGAGCCCACATGGTAGGAGAAGACCAACTCCCATAGGTTGTCCTCTGACCTCCAGATGTGTGCTGTGGCATGTTTACAACCACACCCCCACAAAATAAATAATAAAATTAATAAAACTATGTAATTTGTTCTGAGGTACTAAGTTTATTTTTCCTGACACTCCATCCCCCATCAGAAATTTCCACCTTCTTGGGTAGCTTCCTTTAAAGGATTGTTTGCGGGGCTGGGGAGATGGCTCAGCATTTAAGAACATTTTCCGCTCTGCTAGAGGACCTGGCCTTAATTCTCAGCACCCAGGTTAGGTGGCTTACAACCACCCATAACTCCATCAAAGGGATCTAGCACCCTCTTCTAGATTCCACAGGCACCCAGAAACATGTAGTATACACTCACACAGGTAAACCCATCGGTATGCACAGAAATAAAAGAATAAAAAAATAATAATTTTTAAAGGACTGTATTTTAAACAATAAAAGATTGTCTTCCTGGACATTTTGCCCCTCTGCAGCTGCTTTGTAGGAACTGACTTAATTTTGAACATTTCTTAGTCCTTCCTGTAAATCCTCTCACTGGAGAGAATAAGTGGATTCTCACTAGAAATAATCAGGTTTAAACAGTTGTAACCTGGCAGAAGATGAAGTGAGAGCTCCAATTGTGCCTTTTCATTTAGGACAAATTAGTTCTTTCTTATTTGAAGACCGTTCTGTTCAATAAAAGCTGTGGGAGTGGACGGATTTGGCCCAACAGCCTAAATCAATACAGAGTTTAATCACAGTAGCTGGACTTGGGTTGGTTGTGGAAGGCCCTGTGGTGATAACTGAGCTATAAGCTATTAACCAGGTGAGCTGGAACTCAGTGACTGTTGGCCTGACTACATTGTAGCCAGTTAAATTGCTTCCTAGTCTTCACATCTGCTTTCTGTTACTTACATGCTACCTGGCCTGATGGTAGAGTTCTCAGAGCTCGCTGCCTCTAAGAGCTGCCTGCACACAAGACATCTTTGCTTTGTTTTGCTTCGTTCAAATAACTGAACTAATTTAATTCGCCGAAGGAAGTTCTTGTGACTAAAGGAACGTCAGTCCTTTCTCATTTCCTCAGTGTAGTAACCAGCCAAGGGATCCAGTGATCAGTGCACATTTACATATTTAAAAAGATCACACTTTTCAAAAAACTGGTTTCTAACTGTACTATTTGGTTTGTTTATTTGAGATAGGCTCTAGCCCAAGCTGATCTGGAACTAATGAGCCTCCTGCCTCAGTCTCCCCAGTGCTGGAATTACCGGGCTGTGTTTTTATTTTTAAAAAACTTTATTGGGAACTTATTTACCATTACTTTCATTCATATTGAGCTTACAGCTTGTTTTCAATAAATTTACAGAGTGACACAGACATGCAGTAGTTTAAAGCAGCATTGTGCCCGTCTTCGTCTGTGTTTCCACTCCCACACTTCACACATAGCTACTAAATTCCTGTACAGACATGTCTTATTTGGACCTTTTCTGTGATTGGAATCCTGTGTGGACTTTCCTGGTTGGCTTCGCCTAGGAATGTTTTAGAAGCTCATTCACATTGTAGCAAGTAGTTAGTATTTTGTCCCTTTTTACTGCATTACATTTCATTGTGTGAATAACCAAATTTGTGTGTCCACTTTATTGACAAGAATTTGGGTTTTTTATATTGATGGATATTCATTAAGGCATTTTTAAAAAAATGGGTAGCTCCTGTGAACAGCAGCATACAAGTCTTCATATGTTTTTGTTTCTTTTCGGCAGATGTGTAGGTTTGGAATTTCTGGGTCATGCAGTAGCTATACTTAATGTTTTGAGAGTCTGCCAGTCTGTTTGCCAAAGCACCTACACCATTTTACCTCCTTACCAGCAGTGTCTGTGGGTTTTAGTTTCTCTGCTTTCTTGCAGCACTTGCTGTCTGTTTGATTGTAGCATGGTTGGGTTCTCATTGTGGTGTTGGTTTGTATTTTCTCAGTGGCTGATTATATTAGTTACCTTTCTCATTGCTGGGACAAAATTCCTAGCCAAAGCAACTCAAGGAAGAAGGTTTATTTTGGGGCTCATAATTGGAGGTGTGGTGCCAAAAGGGATCTCAGCTGTGGCAGCGGGAGTGTGAGGCAGCTTCTTATATGGCACCCACATTCAGGAAGCAGAGATGGAGGATGGATGCTTGTGGCCATCTCCCTCCTCGTTCTTTCTTTTTTTCTTTTTTTTTTTTTTTTTGTTTTTGATCAATCTTTTTTTTTTTTGCTCACAGAATCAAGGCAAGCTTTATTTTTCAGAACACAAACAGAATATCACACAACAACTGTGAAAAAGCAAATCCTTGGGCTATATAAGCATATGTGGTGCTGCTCAGTCATATATATAATAGTTCCACATTTTTTTTCTCTTTTAGGAATCAACATACAGTTTTCTACAGTGGGTAAAGCAATTTACATTCCTACCAATGACATCATGTTGTTGCTTCTATTCAGTTTCCTTGCTAGGTAACACAGGTACCCTGATAATCCATTGTGATTTTGATTTGCATTTCCCTGACAACAGTTGACACTGAACACTTATTCATAAACTTGGCCACAATTTCTGGCCACCTTGTCATTTTGACAAGGCAGCTACTCAGTTCTTTTGTGCATTAATTTATTTATTTATTTTTTTAATTCTGTGACATAGCCTTTATTTAACTTGTTCTTCCATTACCTAATGTGTTCCCAGATAAACATACTATTTGTCCCTTTACACTCTCTAGTGTCTGCTCATATCTCACCTTCTCACAAAGGCCATCTGTAGCCTTTTCATACAGCCAGCAATGGTTATTTCACATTATATTCTACCTCTCTACCTACAGCATCTAAAACAGTACCTGGAAACATCTACTCAATAAACATACAAAGCAACAAAACATACTGTACTATTTTCCTGTGAGTAATTCTTCAGTCACCTTTACTTACATATACTATATACGTATATATGAAACTGATTTATCATCGCACTAAGTGTTTCTTCCCAATCGGGCCTCTCTCGGGGGTGAACATTTCTATGTAGCTCTGGAACAAAATCATCCTCTTCAGACTGTATTGAGGACTTCATCTTCCTTCTTTAGGTTGGATTTTTCCTTCTAGTGCTTTCTGTAAGGCTGGGTTTGTGGATAGGTATTGATTAAATCTGGTTTTATCATGGAATATTTTGTTTACTCCGCCTATGGTGATTGAGAGTTTTGCTGGGTATAATAGTCTAGGTTGGCATCCGTGGTCTCTTAGTGTCTGCATAACATTTGTCCAGGACCTTCTAGCTTGCATAATCTCTATTGAGAAGTCTGGTGTTATTCTGATAGGTTTGCCTTTATATGTTACTTGGTCTTTCTCCTTTGCAGCTCTTAATATTTTTTCTTTGATCTGTATGTTTAATGTTTTTGATTATTATGTGGCGAGAGGACTTTCTTTTTGGATCCAGCCTATTTGGTGTTCTGTAAGCTTCTTGTATCTTCATAGGTATTTCTTTCTTTAGGTTAGGAAAGTTTTCTTCTATGATTTTGTTGAATATATTTTCTGTGCCTTTGAGTTGGTATTCTTCTCCTTCTTCTATCCCTATTATTCTTAGGTTTGGTCTTTTCATGGTGTCCCAGATTTTTTGGACGTTTTGTGTTACGACTTTTTTGTCTTTAGTGTTTTCTTTGACTGACGAATCTATTTTCTCTATTGTGTCTTCAGTGTCAGAGATTCTCTGTTCCATCTCTTGTATTCGGTTGGTTATACTTGTTTCTGTAGTTCCTGTTCATTTAGTCAGGATTTCTATTTCCAGCATTCCCTCAGCTTGTGTTTTCTTTGTTGTCTCCATTTCTTTTTTCAGATCTTGGAATGTTTCTTTCATCTGTTTAATTATTTTTTCTTGGCTTTCTTTGCTTTCTTCCAATTTTTTGTTTGTTTTTTCTTCCATTTCTTTAAGGGAATTTTTTATTTCCTCTTTAAGGAAGTTTTTCATTTCCTCTTTAATGGAGTTTTTCATTTCCTCTTTAAGGGAATTTTTTATTTCCTCTTTAATGGAGTTTTTCATTTCCTCTTTAAGGGAATTTTTTATTTCCTCTTTAATGGAGTTTTTCATTTCCTCTTTAAGGGAGTTTTTTATTCCCTCTTTAATGGAGTTTTTCATTTCCTCTTTAAGGGAATTTTTTATTTCCTCTTTAATCCTCCTCTTTCTTAAGTCTGGGACTCCAGTCCACTAAAGGGTGTCACCCACATTCAAGGCTGATCTTCTCTCATCAGTTAAACCTTTCTGGAAACACCCTCATAGACAGAACCAGAAGTGTAGTCCCATGATAATTCATTAAATCAAATGAAGTTGATTGACCACCACACTGATAGTACCGAATACCTTTTTGTGTGCTCAGTGGCCACTGGTAGATCTCAGAAGAAATATTTACTTGGCTCGTTAGCCATTTTAAAATATGTTGTCTTTTTATAATTGAGCCAAAAGAGTTCTTGTTTCTGGACCAGACCCCTCCTTACTGAATGTATGATGCACAGGCACCTTCTTCCACCCTGTGAATTGTTTTCAGATGAGCTTTTCATTCATGATGAAATCCAGTTGATCCACTTTTTCGATTATCATGTCACACCTACAAAAATTTTCTTTGCCCAAGTTGCAGATAATGAAGATTTAATCCAATATTTAATATATTTTATGGTAACAGTTCTTACATTTTGGCAAGTTTTTTTTTTTTTGGTGTTTTTTTTTTTTTTAAGTTCTCAAAGGGCCAGTGAGCTGGCTTACTGGATAAAAGCATTTACCATAAAAGCCAGATGACTGGAGTTTGGTACCTGGAACCGACAGAGAAAACTGGATATAATACATGTCTGTAACCCCAGCACTCCTACAGGAAGACATGAGACAGAAACAGGAGAATTGCAGACCATGCAGCTTGCAGGACAGGTATCCTGGAGTATGCAGCACAGAAAACACAAGAGAGCCTGCCTCAGAAATAAGGTGCAAGGCAAGAGCAGACTCCCCCAAATTATCCTCTCACCTCCGTAGTTGTGCTGTGGCACATGGGTGCCCCCCATAATAATAAAGTAAGTTAAGGAAATTAGTTTATGGGGATGAGGATGGAACCCACTCCTGAAGCACATTAGGCAAGGACTCAACCACTGAGCTACACTTCCAGCCCCTTGGACAGTTTCGAGGTGATTTGTCTGTGATATAGAGGAAGGGTCTAATTATTATTAGCAAGCTCCCATTATTACTTTCTTTTCCACCCACAGTGGAATCTTCATAGATTAAACAGTTTAAAACAGAAAGAATATACTGTGGCTTTTAACATTTCATTTTCATGTAGACCATAAATGCACATTTATTTATCCATCTTTTTTAGGTCAGGCCAAGCACTTGTATTTGAATGCAATTGGCCCCCATAAGCTCATAAGGAATGGTACTCCTAGGAAGTGTGGCTTTGCTGGAATAGGTATGGCCTTACTGGAGGAAGTTTGTCACTGTGGGGGCAGGCTTTGAGTTTTCATATATGCTCAGGACACCACCCAGTGTCTCTGTCAACTTCCTGTTGCCTGCAAGCCAAGATATAGGACACTAGGCTACTTCTCCAGAACCATGTCTGCCTATACACTGCCATGTCCTACCATGATGACAATGGACTGAGCCTCTGAACTGTAAGCTGCCATCTCAATTAAATGTTTTCCTTTAGAAGACTTGCTGTGGTCATGGTGTCTCTTTACAGCAGTAGAAACCCTAAGACAGCCTGGACGTATACATGGGCTTGTGTGTGACATTTTTGCATTAAGTACCAATGCAAGAATCTTTTCCAGTTTGCACCCCACTCTCCATAGACATGTGGTCAATTAAATCTTGGGGAATTCTTAGGTTTAGATTTTTCCTGTTTGGTGCTTTATTTTTACCAGTTCATTTTTATTGAATCTCTCTTCAAAACTTTCATTTTCGTTAGAGGCATGCTTAGAGGTGGAAACAATTCTCCATGTTCCTCTGCTCCACACATTTCATTAAATGAGGCAAATTAAAAATAAGCATCAGCATCCACAGACTGGGGACAAGTCAAAGCAAGCCACTGTGGGGCCGGGGGGAAGTGTGAGTGCCACTGAGGTCTGAGCCACTGGCTGGCAGTGACAGTCTGCTGCAGAAGTCTTCCGGAGTGCTGGCCAGACTGTGGACAACTCCCCAGAGAAGGCTGACAGACAGCCTTTATTTCTGTACACTACCCAAATCTGAACTTTGCTGAGTCTCCAGTGAGGAAGGGGCATTGATGTAGGGCTAGGGCAATGGCAGACCCCAGTAGCCTAGTTCGCCTGGCCTTCTGTCCCGCAACCAAGTTTGATGTACAGGTGAGTCAGACACCCAAAGAATAAGTGACCACTCTCTGTGTAGCCTTCTGAAAGAGAAGAGAAAACATGCCAATGTCACCTGTCCTCATTTATAAAATGGGGGCACAGCTTGATTGATGTGCCTTAAGGCACAGCTGCGATCAAATATGCTTTGACTTTGGTTTGTGCTGGCTTCCCATATAAGGGGTACTAAGGCATTTTGTGATGCAGGTTCTTACCCTAGTGAATGGGCAGGTCCAGAGACCTTCGCTCTGATGACAAGCACCTTGCCTTTCCTGCCAAGTGACACCAGAGCAGGGCAAGGTTCCCATCTGTTTAGGTTGCTCTTTCTACAAGTGTTTCCAGTTTACCTGTTCACCTGAAGCTGAGAGATCTTAGTGGTCTTCTTATTGTCTATCTCTTCCCTGTGCAAATTATCCCTGGTCTTGTGCATTCATCCTTGAGGGTGCACTTAGTTTGTCTACCATTCTACCCAGGTGCCACCACAAGAACCCTGGCCACCTCTAGCTCATACTTGAATAGTTCCAGCAACTTTGTGCATTCATTTTTGCCCTTGCAGTCTCTTTAGCAACCATTTTGGAAAATGTTGGGTTTTGTTTGTAGTACTGGGGTGAAATTCAGGGCTTCCCACATTCTAGGCGAGTATTTTCTCATAGGGCTACACCACTAGCTTAAGATGACTGCCTCAAACAAGTTTGGGGTCTGTCACCCCCAGACTAGGTCTTCTCTGTCTCTCTTTCTTCCTTATGTCTTCTCCTTCAGGTTATAGTTGAAGAAGACTGTGTTGCTCATCTCTTATAAATTAGGTCCCCAACACTTACTTTAACTCATTCTTTTTCTTGATGACACTTAGAACAGTTCATAATGCACTTTCTTCTTATGATAGGTGCCCTTAGCTGCAAGAACAGTTACCCTCTTTCTTCATTCAAGACTCTGTTTGCCCAGCCTGGCCCCTGCAGGGCTCACCTGCCCAGAGAAGGCACCACTTCCATGTCTCCCTCAAGCTCCAGCGAGTCAGCAGCTGCCTGCATCTTGGTAGGGAAACAGGGACATGGGACAATGGTATAGCCAACATCTACCCAAAAAAGGCACTCCCAAATGCCACAATAAGGTTCTGGAGATGTCTTACTATTCTGTAATTTGTCTAAGACTGTGTTGGCCAAAGCCAGTGATGCTAAGAGACACCCTAGCCAAGAAATCCTGGCCCACCTCTTGTCTGGTCTCCAAAGGGTTTGGCAGGTCTTCACGGGTGGTGAGTGTGCTCGCCAAGCCTCGACTCAGAAGTCTTTGTGTCTCAAAACCATTTTTTTGTTTTTAATGCACTTCAACTAAAAATAGGGTAAATTTACCCTGGTACCTGAGACAAATAATTTGGCAGTTTTGAGGAAAACTGTTATGGCCAATCCTTTGGGGAGAAGAATCAGTCCCTGAAGGACACTTAGAAATTACTTTTCAAATACTGGACGCTTACCCCTTTCAGGTGTATGGTTTGTGCTTTTTATTACATGCAAAGAGTTGTGCAGCTGTCACTGCAGTCGACTTTGCATCCCACCGTCCTTAAGAAGAACCCTGTACCCTCATAGCTGCCCCCAGCCCCCAGCCCCTAGCCCCCAACCCCCAGCCCCCAGCCCCCAGACAAGCAGTATGGAAGGACGACATCATCTGCCACACCCAGCCTGGCTGTTTTATGATGAGACTATTGTTAGACTAGAAAGAGTCCCAGAGTAGTGATGAATATTGTTTAACAACTTTTTCCCCACTAAAATAAGATTAGTCCCCTGAGAAGAAAAAAGATTTTGCTGAAGACATTTAGATTGCAATTCACCGTGCAGATTGCTGCCGGGAGGAGCTGCAAAAATTGTATTTCGCTGGCATTTGCTCTTTAGCCTAACAGCCTCCAGGCGGCTGTAAGGCTCTCCTGTCTTTGCTGTTTTATAACCAACACAGTGTCTATGGTATAGGAAAGGTAGGAGTGTGGGGACAAAGCATGTAGATACTTATTCTAAAATGTCACCCGCTGTTTTCATGGAGACAAAGACATGGCTCAAACTCCAGGAGCCTGTCTCTACTAAGACAAAAATCATGGTGACTCTGAATGGTAATCATGGTGACTGTAGGTAGCTCACATTGGATCATTTACTCTGAGCCTCATTCAAGGAGCTGCCTTTATTCATTCTCTGCAGATGAGGAGACTGAATCCCAGAGAGGGTAAGGAGCTTGAATATGTTACTACAGTTAGTAAGGAATAGAAATGGATTGGGGCGTGAACTCTTGAAACTCAGAACCTGGAGTACACGGATCAGATAAGGGTAGGTCCTGTGTGGTCTTATTCCAGCTTCCTGTTCTAGCCTTACCCCACCCAGGAGTGTGACCTTCCCAGCAGCCTGCTGGTCACTCTGCTTTGTGACTCTCCTAATTACACCTAAGATCCTACAGGCCTGGTGTCAAATTACCTCATCCTGTCCATCTTCCCCACTGTTCCAGAAGGCCTCAGAAGACAGGACCTGCCTGCAATGTCCACTGTTGAATGTCTAGCATTGCACATGGCCCACACCACAGAGGCATGTCCAGAATATAATATGCTTCCCTCCTTTTGAAACAGTATTACTGTGTAGAGTCATAACCCTCCTGCTTCAGCCTCCTCTATGCTGGGGTTACAGGCATGCACCATCATGCCCAGCTCTTATGTGTTTGAATGAAATCCAGAGTGGCATCTGCTTTCCTGGGTAAAGACCGGCTCTGTGGAGGTAGCAGCTGGGCTGGCCAAGGTAGATGATCCTTTTGGTAGGAAGGGTTGCCAGAGTGGAGAGCAGCTCTTGGAGGGATGGCAAGTGTGGGTATGTGAGAGGAGGTAGATAGTGCTTCATCTTGGAGGGGTTCTATGATGTGTCTTGAGTAGGGTTTCTCAGCCTTGGCATCGTGCCATTACTGGCTGCCGTAGGGTGGTTCTGGCCTGTGTAGTGGATGTCAGCAGTATGCCAAGCTCTTGCCTCCTGTGTTCTAGTAGTTCATTATGATAGGTAAGATTGATTAGCAACTTAACAGGACCTAGAATCACCAAAGAGGCATGCCTGTGAGGTAGTAACCAGAATGAGATAGGAAGACACATCCTATCTGTGGGAAGAACCATACCATGGTCTGGAGCAACTGACTGAATAAAAGTGAGAAATTAGCATTTGTTACTGTCTGCTTCCAGACTGTAGATACAATGTGACAGAGGCCTCGAGCCCCTACCACTGTGACTCCTGTTATGGTGAATTGTGCCCTCACACAGTGATCTAAAACAAACCTTTCTGTAAGTCCCTTTGTCAAGTGTTTATCACAGCACCAATGACAGTGACTAATACAACCACCCATTTCACATCCAGAGATGTCTAGACACTTTATGTTAAAATTATTAGTGGTATGGGTGTTCAAATGTCCTAAAACCATCTGGTCCATTGAGTGTAGAGCCACTGGCCGGACCTGTGGTAGATATCCCAGTTCCCCAGTGTCAGAATGAGCCAGCGCCGGTGGCATCTCCACTCATCCTTGCTGTCATCAGGTATTTGCTACCTGCCAGCCTCAAGACAGGCCTAAATGACATGTGTGTCCTGGAGAGAGAAGCAGACGTGAGCCTGCTATTGAGAGTCAGAGCAGTAACGCTCACTGGGGTGGGGAGTGATGGGGGAAGGTTTGGGAACAGCACAGTGGCAGCTGCTACCTGGGTGGACTGGAGTAGAGGATTTGCAGAGTTGCAGAGTTGTTTTTGAAGGAACAGCAGAGAGCCGACCCCAGGGGGGCTATGGTACAGGACAGGAAGACTGGGGCAGGTGATGGAGAAAAGGAATGCTGCAGCGTGAGCTTAAAGACCTGATCCCAAGACTAAGGGACTGAAGATGACGGAGGCCCAACTTAAGGGCCTGGGGGAGGAACCAGGATGAGTAAAACACGTGAATTGTGAGTGAAATGCATAAACTGTAGAAATGTTGTATGAATTCAACATTTAGGCATTCGCAGAAAAATAAACCTACCTACTATGCTCTGCCCATTTTAAAGTCAATTCTTTAGCTGTCTAGTCATGTGTTATTTTGAGTTTGCTAAATTAACAGGAAGCAACACCTTGAATTCTTAAATCATTGTACCTTGTAATGATGTGAGATAGTCCTACCTGAGGCCTCTTAATCAGACTGCTCAGCCAGGGTCTGATGCTGTCTTTGTGTTGTGTTTAACCAAACTCAACTTAGAAAGTGTGGTAGTTTGAAATGAAAATGGCTCCATAAGCTCATAGGGAGTGGCACTATTAGGAGCTGTGGCCTTGTTGGAGGAAGTGTGTCAGTTTGAGGTCTCAGAAGTTCAAGCCATGCCCAGTGTCACTCTCACTTCCTGTTGCCTGGGGATCCGCATGTAGAACTCTTAGCTACCTCTCCAGCATCATGTCTGCCTGCATGCTGCCGTGCTTCCTGTCATGATGATAATGGACTAAACCTCTGAACTGTAAGCCAGCCCCAATTAAATGCTTTCCTTTATAAGAGTTGCCATGGTCATGGTGTCTCTTCACAGCAATGAAAACCCTAGCTAAGACAGAAAGTGTGATTTATTTTTTTCCCCTTTGTAAAAATTAAGAGATCTTTTTATCCATTCTTTTTTACCTTTAGTTATTTGAGGCTCTTTTTAAGTAGCATATCATGAGTGCATACATTTTTACAGCATCAGGCATTAATGACACAGTGTCATTCCTTAGCCTTTTCCTAGTCATGGGATGAGAACAGTGATTTCTTTGCTTTGGGGGCTGCATTTCTTATAGTCAGTGACTAGCAGGCAATAGCAAAAGAATCTATAATGTTTCTAATTTTAAGAATATATTAAAAGTCAGCTTCCACCAACAATGGACAAATATACCCAAATGGTAATAAAAGTGAACACGAGGAAATATATTGGCAGAAACAGATCAAGAAGAAATTTATTTTGTGATACAGAAAGTGCAAACTGTACAGAGAATTGCAGTTTGAATGTCTGTCTTTCAGCAGGATTGAGCATGTAAACAGTCTCATAGAAAGGCTTAATAGGGAGGCAGTGTGTGAATTCCTACAGGCTTTTAAGATTTGTCCTGGTGTCAAGTTACTGCCTTGCACCTGATTAAACAGCTGAAAAATCTCAGAGGCTTTTTCTGTGAGTAGTTTATTATCTCCTGAGATCCACTATTAATTCCTTAATTTTGCAAGATGGTTGCCATGATAGTCTCTTATCAGGCAGCAGAAATCAGACTTAGCCAGACCTTGTGACTGGGTGCAACAGATGAATTGGGTTGATAAGGCAAAACTTTTTCTTTAAAAAATATTTTTAAATTAAAAGTTTGATTTAGAAATTGGTGGCAACCTTGAGGTATGGGCTTGTAACTTCTGTGTAATGTCAGCTGTGTGACTACCTGGTCCCGAACTGGGGTGGATAGGACATTGGAACCTGCTTTTACTTGTATGTTTTCTGGGTCTGCTCTTTCTCACCTTGAGCAAAGTAGAAGGGTTGCCATAGATGGGAGCCAGGGCTGTGTGGGGGCTAGAACAAGTTTGAGGGCATGTAGAAGGATCACATAGTTGCAGCCAATCCTTGGCATGTGTCATATGAGCACAGTGTGGCCAATTTTCTAAGAGAATTCAGAAATCCAGGCATGCATACCTATACATACATACATGTATATATGTATATAAATTTAAAATGTTGACAACAGATTTCAAATTTTATAAACAGTGTATAGGTCCAACAGAACACATCTGCTAGCCAGACCTTGAGTTTGGCATATCTAGAGGAGCTCTCCAATTAACAGCCTCAGAAACTGTGTGTCTGGACAGCAGCCGTACCCTGAGTCAGCCCCACGCTGTTGGCAGGGACTGTGGGCATCACAGACTACTGGGAGATGGTGCTGGGCCTCGCCAGCCTTAGTTTATGCGTCCTTCTCCTTTACTGAGCCACTCTATTTGAAGGGAACTTTTTGGAGACAAAATGTCCTATATGGAGAGCAACGACTTTTGAGCAGCCAAGTTTGTGCATCTCTCCAGCCAGAGAAACTCAAGGGCTCTTGGGCAGAAAGGTATTCACTGTGTGAACTCCAGTCCTGAAAATACTAGCTGTCACTCAGTATCACACCTTGGTTGAATAAAAAAACTGGCTAAGTCAATTTTTAGAAACTTGTCATAACTCAGGTAGCGTTTGTGGCCAAGCTTTCCAGCTTCCTGTGGATGGGCCAAAATAAATGGGCTTAACTCTGTTCAGTACTAGAAAGTCAGTAGCAAACTTGAATTTAACTGATTAAGTGCATGAGAAGCTAGGCCTGGGTTTTTGTTTGTTTGCTTGCTTATATTTGTTTTGGTTGAGATAATGTCTTGTATGGCCTAGGCTGGCCTTGAACTGTATGTAGCTGAGGCTAACCTTGAATGCCTCATCCCAGGGCAGGGTTACAGCTGTGTGTCACCACCTAGCCCAAAGCTTTATATTAGTGTGTATGGCTGACTCGGCTGTCAACCCCCCCTCCCCATCCTGCCTCCTGGAATCCTTACCTGTGGGATTATGGTCCCCTGTCCTTGGTGTTGGCTGCTCTAGCAACTACATTGTGATAAAGAGCTCCACAGAAGCAACACGGGTAGAGGGGTGTCACGTCCAGGGCTGTGTCATGTACAATTATAATATGCTACTGCTAGCAGATTCTTTCCTCAATGGCTTTGATAATGCAAGTTCTCATGCTGTGAGCTGCCAAAGAACCAAGGATGGCCCCTGCAGCAAAATTAGTTAATTCATATGCTCAAGTCCACTTGCCACAGAGCCTGCAGCTTGGAGGCAGAATTGCTCTCATGAGTTTTCAGCTGAGATCTCCAAACTGGCCAACACCCTGTTTGTTGCTTATGAGGGGCTCCGACCACAGGGCAGACTGAACAAAGCTTGATTCCTGACCCCTAGTGACTATGAGATGTGTGCTGTCTTAAGCTTCTGCTTTCTGGTAATTTGCCACCTAGCAATAGAGAGCTAATTGAATTTGTTGACGAGCAGGCCGGAGAGATGGTTCAGTAGGTAAAGCACCGTCTGTGTAAGTGTGAAGACATGAGTCTGAATCCTCAAATCCATGCAAAGCTGGTGCCTGGGTCTGTAATCACAGCACTTCTATAGAGACATGGGGGGCAGAGAGAGGAATCCGCAGCAGCCCTTTCCTCCCAGTTATAGAAGGGAAAAAGAACAGAGTCTCTGTCTGAAGATAGAAGGCAAGGACTGATACTTGAGTGTAGCATGAATCTTACAAGTTCTTATTAATAAAAACAAACGAGCCAGATATTGGGGTGAACACTGGAAGGTCAGAGAGACAGAATAAGCCACAGCTACCTCACCTCACTGATCGGATCCTCAGCTGGTCTTGTTTCCTCAGACTGGAAGCCTCTATGTCCTCATATCCGAATGACTCTCAGCTGAACTGCTGCTAGAAGCCTGAAAGCTTAACCAGGCCAAATGCTTCTCCAGGCCAAATGCCTCTAGTTTCTGGTCCTCATGCCTTATATACCTTTCTGCTTTCTACCA
>CABHPP010115264.1:0-16985 GCA_902168425.1 Peromyscus attwateri
CAGGGACAGCTCTCCCACCTGTCCCAAGTGTTGATGGGCAGCGGGGGAAGACAACTCTTCCCCACCTATGCCACCTCAAGACAGATGAGTAGTAATGGGGACAGCTTTCCCTTGTTCACTACTTCGGGGCTGGCTCACCCACACCTGCACTAATGGGGTTGTTGGCACTGGTTTTAAGAGGAACATTTTAAGTTTTTCCCCCATTAATATAATGTTGGCTCTAGGTTTGTTATATATAGTCTTTATTATTTGAGATATATTCCTTCTATTCTGAGTTTCTTCAGGAGTTTCAACAAAGAGATGTTGGGTTTTGTCTAAAGTCTGTTCTGTACCTATTGAGGTGACCACATGGTTTCTAACCTTGGAATTATTTATGTAATTTATAACATTAATTTATTTGCATGTATTGAACCATCTTTGCATCCCTGGAATAAAGGCAGTAATATCACAATGAATCATCTTTTTGATGTGCCCTTGAATTTGATTTGAAAGTATTTTGTTGAGAATTTCTGTGTCTATGTTAGTTGGGGATACTGGTCTGCAATTATCTTTTTCCTTACATCTTCAGCTGGTTTTGGTATCAGGGTAATCTTGGGAATTTTTATGTGATTCACAGTATGTATATGAATCATGGATATTGCTCTGTAATTTTCTTTTTGGGTTACATCTTTGTTTTTGGCATTAGGGTAATTCTAGCTTTGTAAGAGAGAGTTCGGTAATGTTCCTTCTTTTCTTATTTTATGGAATAGTTTAAGAAGCATTGATGTTAATTCTTCAATGGTCTAGTAAAATTCACCAGTCAATCTATCTAGGCATAGTCATTTTTAATTCAAGAAATTCTTAATCACTGCATCAATTTCACGGCCTACAACAGAACTGCTTAAACTGTTTATCTCATCTTGTTTTAATTTGGTAAGTCATATGCATCTATAAATTCATCTATTTCTTTTAGATTTTCAAGTTAGTAGAATTTATTTATTTTTCCTTAGGTAAGACCTAACAATTCTTTGAATTTCATTACTATCTGTTGTAATATTTTCCCTCACATCTCTCATTTTATTAATTTGGGTCTTTTCTCTCTTTCTTCTGGTTAGTTAGGCTAAGGGTGTGTCCATTTTGTTTATCTTGTCAAAAACCCAACTCTTTGTTTTATTGATTCTTTGAATTGATTTTTTTCCATTTCATTAATTTCTGCTCTGATTTTTAGGATTTCTTTCAGTCCACTGCTTTGGAGTTTAGTTTGTTCTCTCTGAGTTCTTTCTTTTGTAAATTTTATTTTCCCTTTAAAAATGTATATGTATGTGTATATGTATGCCGTGTGTGTGCAGGAGCTCATAGATGCCAGAAGAGGGCAGCAGATCCCCTGGATTTGGAGTTTAGGTGGTTTAGAGCACCTGGCCCGGGTGCTGGGAATTTAGGACCTCTGGAAAAGCAGCAAGTAGTTTTAACCACTGAATTATCTCACTAGCCTTTCTGATTTCTTTTTTTTATTTATTAATTTTTTTGTTTGTTTTGTGTTCAAGACAGGGTTTCTCTGTGTAGCTCTGGCTGTCCTGGAACTCACTCTATGACCAGTTTGGCCTTGAACTCAGAGATCCACCTGCCTCTGCCTCCTGAGTGCTGGGATTAAAGGTGTATACTATCACTACCCAGCTTGCCATTCTGATTTCTTTTTTTCCCCTTAAAATAGTATTTTTATTGATTCTTTGGAAATTTTATATCCCAGTCACACTCAGCTGGTTTCTGAGGTCCATTTGCTTGAAACACTTTTCTGATCCTTTTACCCTACAGTGGTGTCTGTCTTTTGTGGTAAGGTACATTTCTTGGAGGTAACAAATAAATAGCTCCTACTTTCTGACCCATCCAGTCTACTAGCCTGTAACCTTTTGATTGTGGATTTGAGACCTTTAAGATTCAGAGTTATTACTGAAAGTTTTTGATTGTTGTGGATTTTTTTAGCTCCCTTTGCCCCTCTTGATTACCTATTATTCTAACATGGTTTATTATTTCCTATAGCTATGTAGCTAGATTTGGTATTTCTCTTCAGTCTAAAATGTTCCTTCATGCACCTTCGATGGAAGTGCTTGGCTGCCATAGATTCTTTCAGTCTATTTGTATCATGAAATTCATTTATGGCAGATGCTGTTCTGGTATAGTAGTATGACTTGGCTGCTATTATCTTCCAGAACATGGAATATACAATTCCAAGCCCCTGTGGCTTTTAAAGCTTGAGTTTTAGCTGGTTTTGGTTTATGCTTGAGTTTTATGTGGTGTTGTTCTCATGGATTTTCCTTTCTTTGTGACTTGATTTTCTCTCTTGCCACTTTCAACATACTTCGTTTGTTCTGAATATTCACTATTTTAAGTATGATATGGTGAAAGGATGTTCTTTCCTGGTATTGTCTGGTGTCCTAAAAGCCTCCTGTCTCTGCATTGACATCTCTTTTCCTAACCATGGGAAAATTTCCGTTACAATTTTTTTGACTATGTATCTTATGCCTTTAGAATGACAGTCTTCTTTGAGCATAAGACCTGAGTTTGGATTCCCAGCATGCATGTAAAAGCTGGGTGTAATGGTACGTGCTTGTGACTCCAGTGCTTGCAGCAGAAATAAATGGATTCCTAGAGCTACTGGCCAGCCAGAGCAGCCAGTTCCAGGTTCAGTGAAAGACTGTTTCAAAAACTAAAGTGGAGAGTGATAGAGGAAGACATCCAGAGTCACCTCAGATCTCCATATGCATACACATATATGCATGCACAACTGTGCCTGCACACACACACACACACACACACACACACACACACACACACACACACGGAGGAAATAGCAAATGCAAAGGTTTGAGGCAAGAGTCAAACAATAGCAAGGGGGCCATTATGGCCAGATAATAGCAATAATGACAGTGTCAGCAAAACCAATGAGACAGTAGTGTTACATCTGGCAGGTGACTAGGCCAAGGTTATGCAGCTGCTATGTGAAAAAGCTTAGCCCAGGCAGCTGGAATACAGGCCCGCCCTCTTCATCAGCAAATGGAAGGACGCAGAAAGCAGTTTGCAGGATTTGTCAAGTACAGTTAGCTTCCTAAAGGAAGGCACTGTGTGTGTGTAGAGGAAAAGGCGCTTTCCCTGTGCAGTGACTGTTAGTAAACTTATTGTGTCTTTGTGGACACCCAGCTACAGTGGCTGTGAATAAAACCAGAAGGAAGAGGCATCAGAAACAAGAGCCTATGGCTGAAAATGGAAGATTGTGTTTTCCTGGAAGCCCCCACCAGGCCTCCCTCCTTCCTGCTGTCTTGGGCACTGACTGTGGTGCTGAATACTGCTGTACTAAATGCAGGGTGAAGTTGGCCGTGGTGGGTGATTTTTGCTGGTGCACCAGTCAGTGTCAGGGCTGCTGGAGTGTGTGATGCATGATGTCAGCCTGGGCACGTGATGAAGGCAGGATGGAAGAAGGCAAAAATGAAGTCATCCAGTCCATTTCTGGTTCTAGTACTGGTCCATGGTACATGAAGCATAGTGGTCTTAGGGGTCCAGGTCTGAGGGATGCTGGCTAGGCGGCTTTGCCGTGACAGAAGCTGCAAGTGCCCACTAGCCTCCTAGTTTTGAGTAGTGATCACAGTCGGCCACATGTCCTGTGATTCTAGTTCATGAACATTTCAGATTCTTTTGTGCTCTTTGGTTTTCCAGTCTGCTGTGCTTAAAGCCTGCCTTCAGTTTCTCTGCCTTCAGGAAACTATACTATTTCTCTTTAGAAGTATAGGTTGTATGTGTAGCTTATCTTATATGATCAAATCGTTTTCTCTTTCCATTCCATTGTCCTATTTCATTTGCAGTTCTCATGAATGTACAATTCTGGGTACGTGAGAGATCGGCAAAAAACCTTACATCCTTTTGCATTTCCATCTTCCACGAGTTTATTGTACTCTTTCTTGGGTTTCTTTTTTTTTCTTTTTTCTTTTCCTTTCTTTTCTTTTCTTTTTTTTAACCAGAGCCACGATTGTCCTTGTAGTGTTAAAAAAAATCTTACGTGTTAAGCCAGTCGAGGTTTTAAAAGATGATGAATCATTCTATATGTGTTAAGTACTATAGAAGGAGGGGAGAAATGGGAGGGAGGAACCAAGGGCTGGGGAAATCAAAGGAAACAATATATTTATGGTCCTTTGCAAGGATGGTAATTATATTGCATTTTGCAAGTTAATTGTGAAAAGTATGGATTACCTTGGCTTGTCCTAAATGGCTGCCCCAGATGGCAGTCTGCCAGGCTCTTGGTCTTTTATGGATACAAAAATTACGTGTTTGAGTTATTGACCGCATTGCCTCATTATTCTAGTTCTTTGGCCTCGATATTTGAGTAAGGCGAATAAATTTGATACTTCGTTGGAGGCCTGATACTTCCTGGAGGTTAAGAGGAAGGAGAAGGACAAGGAGGGCCTCTGGTCAACCACAAGCCCCACCACTCCCACCCCCCAGCAACCAGATCTGTCCCACGTAAGTGTCATGGCTGCTTTTCTCCATTATGTTTCTCAGGAATCCAGCAGCTGCTTTTGTAACCTGGACAACAGTAATGCACTAAGTGGCAGAGCATGTTCTCAGCTCTGGGAAACTTGCAGATGTGTGAGGACCAGAGGGACGTCACAGAGAAAGCACCAACTTTCTAGTGAGCCTGGGCCCAGTGCTGATCATCTGCCAGCCAAGAATCTTTGCAAGCAGGAAAGAGAAAATGAGTGCCTCCCCTCCCCCTTCGCCATGTCTGTCTGTCTCTACCTCTGCCTCTCTGTCCCTGCCTTTCTCTCTCTCTCTGTGTTGTGTTAGGCTGAGTGAGTGTTGAGAGATGAGTTTCAGAGATGCTCCAAGAGCTAGGAGGAGTGCAGGGTGGAAAGACCGGTGAGGAAGGAATGATCATAAGATAATCCACTGGGAAGAAAAGCAAAAGGAAAGAAGTTAAAGGAAGTGTATTATTAAATTATTAATTTATTGTTAAATTAAAGAAAGAGGAAAGAACAGGGCCAGAGAATGCAAGAACGAATGTGGAAATTACGAGAAAGGAGTAGGCTTGGCAGGGAGATGCCATTGCAGGTTGGCATACAGAGCGAGGTACTGGGGAAGAGACGGCAGCAGGTGTCGGTCAAGAGGGAAATGAGAATGGGCAAGAAGGATGGCTGGACTGACAAGGGAGAGGAGCCAAAGACACACAAAGGAAATGAACAGCCCACGGTCACAAGAAACCAGAGATGAGATAGATGGTGATATTACCAGAAGGCAGAGACTGGAAGACAAAAGACAACTTAAGCCATTTTCTGGTCTGTTAAGTCACCCTGGCAGCACAATGCGCTGGGAAATGATGTCTGCCTGTGATCATTGTTTACTTAGAAAGCTGGCTGACATGAGCCGAAATTAACACAATAGGATGGAAAATTGCTAATAAAACAAAAATCCCTGCCGTTAGATTTTCATAGCCTAATTATTCAGCACGTTACTCACTAATGGCACGAGACATTACCATGCTAATGTGTCGCCTGCATATGTCGAGGAGGAAGGGTGGGAGGGACTTTGACTCTGGGCAAATGGAGAAATCCCACATTCCCAGATGGAGGACGGGTGAGATGAGTAGGGTACCAGTGGCTAAGGAAGGAGGAAGTCATGGACTTCTCCAGGCCTGCGCAGGAATTAAAGCCCTGGGTTGTGTTCCACTGCATTCATCAAAGCCCTGAGGGTCCTTCCAAACCAAGCTGCTCTCTGCATCTACTATGTGTCTTAGCTGTCCGTGGATCACGTGGCCGGCCGTGAACAAGATCCGAGGACAAATAACAAGAAGCGAAGGCTGTATCCAAGTGTTCCTCCTGACGGCACAAACCTGTTTCGTTTACTCCCTCACCTGCCACCGTGATCGCTCATTCAGGTCACACACAGTTAATTTATTCGTGTTCTTGCTTTTATTGTAAATCTGTTCTCCTTTTCTAGGAGACACTCTTAATTGTCCTAGACAAAGTTAAAAAAAAAAAAAAAGACCCTGAAGTCCGGACACTATCACTTTTCTTAGAAGTTCATTATTTCCTCCAGCTGTAGATTCACAAAACCAGGCATGCTCTCAGTATTAGCCAAATGGCTCTTTCTGGGTCATGTGGTGAGCGCAAAGACCAGCATTTCCCCCCAAGATATTCTAATTCTCCTGGGGGACCTGAGGTGAGCAGCATGTTACAAAGGAGGTTTTCAATGAAGGAAAAAGAGCTGGGAGAGGGTCTTCATGTCTCATGTTTGTGGAGGATGGTAACAGAGCTGCTCCTCCAGGAGACTGTCTTTGTCAGCTTTGAACAATCCTGCAACTACAGTCTATCTCTAAGATGGGCAGTCAGAGGCTGGAAGGCTTGCCTGAATATGTGTGTTTGTGTGTGTGTGTGTATGTGCACACGCGTGTTTGCTGGACTCTACCACTAGCATGGTAGGCTCTGGTAGCTGTAGCCATCTTTTCCTCACTCAGGAAACAGCAATGTCCTTTCTAGCAAACCTATTCTGAGGGGTGAGGATATAGCTCGGGGGTGGAATACTTACTTTGTACATACCAGGCTATGGAACTGGTCCTCAACTCTACAATAAACAGATGCTTAAAATAACAATATCAAAAGAATTCCATGTCAATCCAGTAACTACAGTGACAGTAAGTGATTGGCTCAAGGATGGTCATGTGACTCTAATCCACGCTCATCCTTAGTATTCTTGGGCACTTGCTGAAACTGGTAGCTGAGGTATTTTCTGCCTCAGTGTTTCTATCTTCCTGGAAGTCTCTGGTGTAGGTTTATCGCAGTAATCCAGTTCTGTAAGCTCATCTCCGGACTTCTTGGTTCTACAGAATGACTCATTCTTACTACGCTTATGCTGCTTTGAGCTAAATTTTTTTGTCACATGCAAATCAAGTAGTCCTTGGTAACACGGTTTCTTCCACTCATCTCAGCTTCAGAATGCTTAAGGCAGTCTTGGCCGTCATCAACAGAACATGACTTTATAATTCTCTACAACTACCATGTCCTTTTGTAGCATGCCATCTGCTTTTGTGACGAGGGTGAAGAGACGGGTCAAGCAGCCTGCTGAGCAAAGCTCGGTGGAGGGAAAGCTGGTACGGAGGTCCTTGATCTTACCTACAAAGGCTTTTTGAAAATGCTTTTCTCAGCCTTCCTTCCTTCTGTCGCTCTTTGGACGTGTTCCCTCTTGTAAATTGATAGCAAGAGTCTGAAGCCAAGGGAGAATTTCATGAAGAGCTAAGGTTTTCAGGAGGGATTTCAGAGTAGTGAAGCGATTATGCGGGGTGGGGCTTGCTTGAGGCATAGCTATGTCAGTGGTTGGGCTTGCAGGACTCGAAAGCAGCCGCCATGTTTCTCCACAGCCAGCGTGGGTTCCTCTGTGTGTTTCTGAGCTTGCGTCTCTTGGTGGCAATGTTGGCCCAGGCACAGCAAGTGGGAGTCATTAGGGCTAATGACTGGGCTTCAGATTTTGCTTTCTTTCCCTGGGCACTTGATACAATTACAATCCCATTCCTTCAAAGGTGGGTGTGGCTGGATGACTTGCTGTTAATGAAACGTGAGCTGGAACCACATAGCTCATCCATGCATCTCCTTAAAGAGCTTTTCTGTGTATTTTCTTTTATGGTGGCTGGTGATATTCAAAGAGGGAGCTTTTGCCCACCAGACTACCTTGGAAGGAGGAAAAAAGAGTTAACCTGGTGTGGGTGTGAAGTGTGAGCAAGACAGAAACCACCATTTTCAATCACCAAACAAAGTTCAGGATTTCCAGTCACCGCTCATCCACCTATTAATATCATGCATTAGTGTGGCATATATATATATATATATATATATATATGTGTGTGTGTGTGTGTGTGTGTGTGTGTGTGTGTGTGTATGTGTGTGTATATATATGTGTATGTGGCATATATATATACATATATATATATGCAACTAATGAACCAATAATGAAACATTGTAATTAATGTACTGTACATACAGTTCTCTTGGATCATATTAATGTGTAGGATGCATGTGTTATTACAGTGTCACACAGAGTAGTCTTACTGCCCCCCAACCCCTCACCCTGTGCTTCATCTCTGTGTCCTTCTGTCACCGTACCAAGAGCCTTGGCATCTACTGATCTAGTTAATGTCTCCAGTTTTTACTTTTCAGAATGTCTCCTGGTTGGAATCATGCATACACACGCAGCCACTTAAGACTAGTTTCTTTCATTTAGTAATGTGCTGGTTGGTTTTTGTCAACTTGACACAAACCTAGACATATTTGGCAAGAGGGAATCTTAATTGAGAAAATGCCTTTGTAAGCTTGGCCTGTAGGCAAGTCCGTGGGGTGTTTTCTCAATTTATGATTGATGTGGGAGGAGCCAGCCAACTATGGGCGGTGCCACCCCTAGGCTGGTGGTTCTAAGTGGTACAAGAAAGCAAATTGAGCAAACCATGGAGAGCAAGCCTGTAAGCAGCACTCGTCCATGGCCTCTGCATCAGTTCCTGCCTCTGCGTTCCTGCCTTGAGTTACTGGCCTGACTTCCCTGGAGGAAGAACTACAAGCTGTAAGATGAAATAAACCCTTTCCTCCCCAAGTTGCTTTGGGTCATGGAGTTTATCACCTCAATAGAAAAGTAATGGGAACAAACAA
Source organism: Peromyscus attwateri (assembly GCA_902168425.1). Lineage (NCBI taxonomy): Eukaryota > Metazoa > Chordata > Mammalia > Rodentia > Cricetidae > Peromyscus > Peromyscus attwateri. The sequence continues at coordinate 8,655 of CABHPP010115264.1, forward strand.
GATGCATTTAAGCTCTTGCCACCCCTTTTCATGACTTGTGAATTCATCTTTTTGTCTGTGGACAACAGTTTCATTGTGTGGAATAGAGTTTACACATCCAGTCACCTATTGAAGGACATCGTGGCTGCTCCTAGTTTTTAGTGATTATGAGTGAAGCTGCTGTAAACATGGAGTGCAGGTTTTGTGTGTGAATGAAAAAAAGAAATAAAAAGGAAAGGACATGACTGCTTCTAGGTGTGGTGGAGGAGAAAGTTTACTGTAGATAAAAGGGAGCTCATAGCCAGAGGCAGGGACATCTGGGAGAGTCCAGAGTGAACGTGACCAGAGGGAAAGGGGAGAAAAGGGGACCAGATACAGCAGCCAAGGGGGCAAAAGGTAAAAGAAGAGCGGGTAACCAAAATGTCTGGATTATACAGGGAAGAGCCTCTGGGGAAGGGCAGCCCAGCCCCCGGGCTGTAGAGTTCAGGGTAGGGGGTGGGGTATGCCAGCCATACCCTGTGACAGATAGGGACTGAGGGATGCTGGGAGGATCGATCTGAGCCAGGTCCACTCTGATAAGTTAAATAAGCACTTCAGCCTTTTGTCCCAGGGTTTGAAACTTAGTGTGAGCATAAATTCTCAACTCAGTTGAGTAAATACCTACGAGTGTGACTGCTGGATAGTCTGAGACTATACTGAACTGTGTAAGATGCTATCAGGCTGTCACTCAAAGGGGCTGGACCACTTTGGATTCCTTACAGAGACCAGAGAGCATTCCTACTGTGCTGCATTCTGCCAGTACTTGGTATTGGTAGGTGCTTTTTCTCTTAGTTTTAGGCGTGTAGAGGTGGTTCATTGTTTTCATTTGTAATTCTCTAGCGCAATGTGAAATTGGATGTCTTTTCATGCTGTATCTAGGTGCCCTCTTTGGTGAAACATTTTTCACATATCTTGCCAATTCTTTAATTGGGTTATTTTCTTAATATTGAATTTGAAGAATTCTTTTTATAGTCTGGAACACAAGGCCGTTATCAAATATGTATTTTATGAACATATTCTACCCAACTGCAGCTTGCTTTTTCATGCTTTTATTAATCTCTTGCAGAACAGCAAGTTTTAATTTTAGCTAAGTCCAACTCGATAATTTTTCTTTTAATTATCATACTTTTGGTTTTGTATCTGAAAAATCATCTCCAAAACCAAGGTCATAAAGATTTTCTTCTAGGGTATGTTTATTTTTGTGTGTGTCTATATATGTGCATGTGTATTTATATGCATAATCATGTATTCATGTGTGTATGAATGCATATTACTCACATGTATACAAATTTATGTATATATTATATGACAAAACTTTTCCTGGAAAGATGCAACACACATATTTACTCACTCCAGATAGGGATCCCATGACAGACCAAAATACAGATACCACCAAAGTCCAATTTGGAGAACTAGTGAGTTTTATTGGGATTACTTACAGGAATATGGGTGAAGGGTTACTTCTTACAGGAGCAGAAATGACCCAAAGACAGATGTATCACCAAAGCTCACCCCAGCATGGCTGACAGCCCACAAGGCTGGGAACCTGGAGCTCACTGCACAGCCTGCAGACAGCTCAACAGGTTGGAGAGTGTCCTTTCCAAGTGCCTCAGCTGATCTAAACCTCTTCCAGGCATCTCAGCTGTTTTCCCCTTTTTCCAGGAAGCTGGACTGGTCTGAGCGTCTTTTTTGAATCTCAGTGCTCTTCTGCCTGAGGGGAACTCTCAGCTTTTATTATTTGTTCTGGTAAGGACAGGCCTAGTGAATCTGGTTAGTTTCAGGGACTTCCTGAAGCTATTGTGAGTTTCACCTTCCTGCGTAAGGAGCTCCCTGCAGAATTGGATGTTTTGATCTTAGAGGAAACATATACAACAATGTGCATGTATGTGTATATTTTCATGTATGTATTCATGTGTATGTGTTCATAGATGTATGCATATGTATGTGCTCATGTGTGTATGCATAGTGTACTATTAGTTATACATGCATTTGTGTATGTATGTGTTCATGTGTGTATTCATGGATGTAGGTTTGTATGCATGCAAATGAATGTGTGTATGCATGAGGAAGCCGAAGGTCTACCTCAGGTGTCTTCCTCAGTTGCTTTCTACCTCATTTTTTGAGATAGGCTCTCTGATTTTCACTAGAGCTCACCTCTTTGGATAAGCTGATTGGCTGGCAAGACTGAAGGACCCACTGTCCCTGCCTCCCTAGTGTAGGGACTACAGGAATGTACAACTATGCCCAGCTTTGTTACTTGGGCTCTGGGGATCAAACTCAGGTCCTTACATTACAGAGTAAGTTTACCCACTGGGCCGTCTCCCCAGCCATGGAAGTTTTTGGTTTTGTATTTAAGCTTATGGTACAGTCTGAATTCATTTTTTATCTAAAGTGGAACTCCATATTTTGATGATTTATTTTTTCACCTAATCTATAAATCTGTAGATTGAGTTGAGGAACATTGGCCTTCCTATCCTTGAAAATATGAAGTGCCTCTACTTATGTCTTTGATATTTCTCATCAGAATTGTGTGGTTTCCTCTTACTGTCTGTATATATTTTGATGGATCTATACCTAAGTATTTAGTTGCTACTCATGTGGATAACATTGTGTTTTAGATTTTGTATTCTAATTACTGATTTTGGAATATGGAACATATCTGAAAACAATTATTTTTGTATGGTAATCCTATACTAGGCTACTTTGTAATTGTTAATCCTAGGGGACCTTTTGAAGTAAATTCTTTTAAAAATTATCTCTATCTATCTATCTATCTATCTATCTATCTATCTATCTATCTATCTATTTGCCATCAACTTATCTTTCTATCTTTCTATTTTTCTTTCTATCTTTCTTTCTTTCATCTACATATATATGTATGTATGTACCTATGTATTTATCTACATATATATGTATATATGTATGTACCTATGTATCTACATATCTATCTATCTACATATCTACTATCTACATATCTATGTATCTATGTGTCTATATATGTATGTATGTATGTATGTATGTATGTATCTATCTATCTATCTATCTACCTACCTACCTACCTACATGTACCTGTGTGCACATGTGGAGGTATGAGGACAGCTTGTGAGAAAGTCACTTTCCCCTGTCATGATGTAGGTTCAAGGTAATAGAACTCAGGTCTCCAGACCGGACAGCATGTCCTTTTACCCGCTTAGCCATTCCTCCAGCTTCTGTGTGGGGAAGGTGTCAATTTCTTAAGATCTTCAAAATAATCATGTCATCTTCAAAAATGAGACAATTTTATTACATTTCTCCACTGATTTAAATTTTGCATTCCTATCTTATTCCATTAGCTTTTCCAGATGGTTGATTTGAAACCTTCCTTCTTTTCAAACATACACGTTCAATGTTGTGTTCTTTTGGTTTTGAGATAGTCTCATGTAGCCCAGGCCAGTTTTGAACTTGTTTTATACCCGGGATGTGCAGGATGATGAGAGAACTCCTTTCATATTCCTGATCTTTGTGGGGCATTGTCTACCATCTCATCATTAAGTACATACAATACCAGCTGCGGGATGTGAGCTTTCTGTATCAAGGTAAGAAACTCCCATTTCATTTTGCTTTCATGGTTTGTTTTTTAATCATGAATGGATGTTGGATTTCATCAGGTAATTTCTGTATCTATTGGTATGAACATGAATTTTTTCTTTGTTAACCTGTTGATATCATGGATTCTGTGAACTGACTTTTAACTTTTAAGATTTTTTTTTTTGAGATAGGGTTTCTCTGTGTAGCCTTGGTGGCCCTGGAACTCCCTCTGTAGAGCAGGCTGGCCTTGAACTTGGAAATCTGCTTGCCTCTACTGCTGGGATTAAAGGCATGTGCCACCACACCCAGGGACTTTTGAATTTTGAATCAGTGCTACATACCTGAAATAAACCCATTGGCGCTCAATGTAAATTCTTTTTTCTGTGCAGGTGAATTGTGCTTGTGATATTTTGCATCTGTGTTCATGAGTAAGATGGTCGGTAGTTTTCTTTTCTAGTCGCAATCTGGTTCTGGTATCAGGGCTATGATGAGCTCACAGGATATCATGAAATACTTGTCCTCTTCTGTTTCCTACAAGAAACGATAGAGACTTAGTATCATTTTTTTCCTTCACTGTTTAGTAGAATTGTAATGAAACCATCTGGACTTGGTACTTCCTTTTTGGAAGGCTATTAATTATTACTTCTGTTTTTTTCTGTTCATATGATCTACTTTCTCTACGTGTGCATTTTAATAGTTTGTATCTGTCAAAGAGTTAGTCCATTTCATTTAAGGTAACAGATATGTAGGCATGCGACTGTTTTTAATCTTCCACCCTTGGGACCGGTAGATTCAGCTTCTGTGTCATTTGCAATGTTAGTAATTTGTAGTTTGATGAGTGCCTTGTCTTAAGAAATTATTTTATCTTATTTTTGTGTACAGGTGCTTTGCCTGCATGAACAGTGCCCCCCCTGCCCCCTGCCTATGGTTGCTGGGAATCAAATCCGGGTCCTCTGGAGGAGCAACCAGTGCTCCTAACCACTGAGCCACCTCTCCAGCCCTCTAATTTTTTTTTTAAAGACTGAGCTTTTTTTTTTTTTTTTGACTTCTCGTATTGATTTTCCATTTCTGTTTTATTGATTCCTGCTTTGATTAAACTGTTTCTTTGATTATCTGCCTTTGGGTTTATACTGTTCTCTTTTCTTTAGTTTCCTGAGATGCCTACTCAGATGATTGGATTCATCTCTCTTGTTTTCTATCTTGTGTGTGTGTGTGTGTGTGTGTGTGTGTGTGTGTGTGTGTGGTTTGTTTTGAGACAGGGTCTCTTATAGCTCTGGCTTGCTTCAGACTTGCTATGCACTCAAGGTTGACTTTGAACTCTTGGTCCTCCTGCCCTCACGTCCCAAGTGGGAGGGATTACAGGTGTGTGTTATCAAGGAGGCTTACCGTTCTCCAATGAGATATTCTCTCAGAGACAAAAGGAAAAACTCTTAATTAGTGCACTGATGTAGCCTCTAGCTATTACTTAAAGAGGCCTAGCCCCCATCTGAAATATTTCATAGCTTACATAGACATAGGCATTTTCATAATCTTTTCTATGTGACCATTGACCATTCTACATCAGTCTTTTCGCCCTCACCCTAAGGGAGATATTCCTTGGAGCTAAGTTTTATAGAAGCTGAAATTTGCAGGTTTCTAGTTAAGACAGTTTTATCTTTAGCAAACAGAACTCACTGTCTATGCTTTTCCAGAAAAGAAGCAGGTGTACAGAAGACAGTAGTCCAGTTTTGGCTCCTGTTGTCTGGGATTAGAGACAGGTTTTTATCCTGTTTTCTTCTTACTATGTAACCTACGACTTCCTAAGTAAACTTGTTGATCATATTTAATTAATGTTAAAGCTTGTTATTTTTCCTTTCTCCTTCAGTACCACCATGCCTCGCAGACATTGTCAGTTTCCTGAGAAATCCACATGCTGATGCATCTACAAATCGTGATACATTGTATTTCCATCTTTACCTAGCTTAAAATATTTAAAAATTTATCTTGGGAAAAATTCAGGCAATCTGAGAGGCACAGAAAATGCGGCTGTTTGTTTCCAGTATAAAGGTTTGTTGAAGGCAGAGACAAGCTGGGTAGAAGCAATTGGATGCTTTCCTCAAGGCCTCCAGTAATTTCTCAGCTCTCCATGCTTGCTTCCTCTTGGCCATACCCTCTTCACAATGAACCTGAGGGCCTGCTTGCCCTTAGAGACCTTGAGGAGCTTCTTCATGGGGCACTGCTCTTAAAGTGTCAAACCACACAACTCCCAGATCATGCCCCACAAATTTGGTATGTTTGCTGAGTCTCGACTTGCTGACATTCTTCATCATCCTGTGACCCTTGTTGAGGCCCAAGACCATGGAGTGGGGCCGAGCCATGGCTGCTCTCCAATGGCTGCTGCAACGGGAAAGACCACACCCCTATTGTCTTAAGTCATTGCAAATTTATATTTCAAGCTGTAGAAAATTCAGTTTATCCTACTGATAACGAGGAGACAAGGACTTAGAAGAGCAGTGGTCATGGTTCTCAGTCTTAAATAACAGGAACCAAATCTTGTTAACTTTAAGCAAAGGTAAAATTGTTGAAATTAATATGGGGCTGCTCAGAATGTTTTTAGGAAGCCTGCCAGATCCAGATTATTGGCTGCACACCTAGAAACAAACTTCCAAGTCCTGAAACAAAGCTAAGAGATCCAGTTGTAGAGTGCTTGTCTTGTGAGCGAGTGAGGGAGTGCATGCATATGTATATATGTATATATGTATGTATGTATGTATGTATGTATGTGGTGTGTGTGTGTGTGTGTGTGTGTGTGTGTGTGTGTGTGTGTGTATGTGCAGGGTTTGATCCCCAGCACTGCTAAAACAACAACATAAAACAAACAACAACAAAAAAGAAAAACAAGAAAAACAAAACAAATCCCAAGTCTGTGAAGACTCCTCTGTTGTTGAGACCAGGCACGGAAACCAGCAGTTCTGGACTTTGTCCAGGAGGCTGGAAGGAGTGGCTGCCTCACATAGCACAGAGAACTGTTGGTGCCCACCTCTTCCTAGGGCCTGCCTGCAATGCAGTCTTGGAGGGTTCCGATGGGCTGGTTCCACAGCACAGCAGCCTCTGCTCTGCTAAGAAGCAAAGTGGTCCAAGTGGGAGAGCACTGCACTTTGAGATGACCCAGGGAGGGAGCCTAGGCTCTCAGCAGGGTGAGTCTGTGCACACTGTTTGACTGTGTGAGCTCCTGGAGTGGCATAATGGTAAAAGGAGATCAGAGCTTTGAGGATCAGGCGTTCTCCAGCCTGGATATGGTCAGCGTAGCACCCAGCAACAGCCCCGCCCTAGGCATAAATTAGGCACATCATGTTCAGATTAAATGGAAGGCCTAAATGTCAGGTTCAAGACCTTGGCCTTTCAACACTGCCTATCTCCTCTACCATAAAATTAGGCTTTATCTAGGGTTTTATTTTGTTTGTTTCGGTTTTTTGAGACAGGGTTTCTCTGTGTAGTTTTGGTGCCTGACCTGGAACTCACAGAGATCCGCCTGCCTCTGCCTCCTGAGTGCTGGGATTAAAGGCGTGCGCCACCACTGCCCGGCTATCTAGGGACTTTTGTCTGCTTTGTGTGATGAAACCCCACAGTGAGAACAGGCCCAGAAGACTGGCTCCTTACTAGGTGTTTGCTGAATAAGTGACCGGGCAATAAGCTGATGAGTCTCTATTGTGCCAGTCTTATCAACCTAGACCCTTGAGTCCATGTTCATCCAGGGACTTTCTTCCTGACTTAGTGATTTGGTTTTACCTTTCTTCAGCGTCCCTGCAGAGGGTTCAAAAGTGCCCATCTGTCTAGGCAGCTTCCATCCCTGCTTTTCTGGGTGTCATGATGGGCACCTGCTCTGTTCTGAGAAGAGAAGCCAGCTCTGCTCCCTCCCATGGCCCTTTCAGCCCAGCACCCCGCTGTTCCTTTTCTGTCTTGCTGCCCTTCTCTCTCCAGTCTGGGTTCTGAATTTCCCCTTGCTCAGTTGGACCTCAGCAGATGTGTCTCACTACATCAGTCTCTACCTTTGAGGGATGGCAATCAGCCTGTAAAAGAGCTTTCCTCTGACTGATCCCTGTGTCCTACGCAAAAGTCATGTCTTAGCCACAGAGACCACAGATAAAACCTGTGGGACCTAGAAAGGACTTCTTAAGTCATCCACTCTTGCCTCTTCTGAGGTAGCCTTTGCACCTGCTGCCCTCCTACCTGCCTAGAGTGTCCCCTTGATCTTCTGATGGCTGGCCTCTTGTTACTGCAGGCTTTGGTATAAAATTCACCTCTTCATAAAGCTCTGTCTGGAGGACTCCATTTAAAGTAGCCACCTAGGGCCTTTCCATCCTAAGACTGTACTGCAGGGATCGGCCTGTTGCTTACCACTAGTTCATACATACAGTTATTCATTTATCCACCACACAAGTAGATGAATAGTGCATGGCACATATTAGAAACTTAATAATGTGTGAGTGTTTTGTGTGTGTGGTATGTGTGAGGGTGCACACTCTTGTTTGTGTGTGTGCATGTGGAAGCCAGAAATTTCAGTATTGGTGTCTTCTAGATCACTCTCCACTGTATTTTATTGATGCAGGGTCTCTTGCTGAACTTGGAGATCACTGAGGCTAGTCTAGCTAGTGGGTTTGTCTTGGGGATCCCCTGTCCTCCTTTCAAACTCTGGGATGATAGGCAGGTCACCATGCCCACCTGGTTTTTAATGCAACTGCTGGGGATCCAAACTCCAGTCTCCAC
>CABHPP010115265.1:0-18182 GCA_902168425.1 Peromyscus attwateri
AAGGGAGAGAAAACTTATATTCATTTTTTCTGAAATCAAGTTAATTGGTTTAATATGTTTGCATCCATTTTTCTTTTCTTCTTTCTCATTTCTTATTTTTCATATTAGTATGTAGAAAACCTACTGATATTTGTGAATTTATTTGTTGTCTATTATTTTACTGAAAGTATTTTAGAGATCCAAGTGTCTTCTGGTAGGCTATTTAGGATCATCTAAGTATTTGATCACATAATATGCAAATAGGTCTAATTTGACCTTTTCTTTTCCTATTTATTTGTGTTTTGTTTCTTCTTTCTGCTTATTGTTATAGTTGAAATGCTGAGAGCTATAATGTATAAGTGTGGAAAGACAAGGCACTATTTTCTCATTACTGTCTTAGAGGGTATGGTCCCAATTCTTCCCAATTCAGTATAATATTGCTAAAGGACACAAATAGGAAGAAAAATCAAATTATTCCTATTTGAAAATGGTATGATATTATATGTAAAGGAGTCCAAAGAATCTACCAGAAAACTTCTATAAATGATCAGTAGTATCATCGAAGTGCTAGCATACAAAATTGACCTAAAAAACAGTAGCCTTTCTAAATACCAATAACAAATAAGCTTCCAAAGAATTTATAGAAACACCATTATTGGTAGGCTTAGAAAATAGTAAAATGAACAGGAACAATCCTAATGAAAGAGTTTAAAGACCACTATAATGAAAACTTCAAATGTCTGAAGAAAGAAGTTGAGGAAGACACTTGAAGATGGAAAGACCTCTCATATACTTGGTCTGTATATCAGGACCAATGAGCTATTGAGCTTTCTATTTGCATCAGAGAAGTTATAATTCCCCCCTGGAGACAAATTTTGACCATTGGGTATCCAAATCTTAAGAAAATGTCCAGCTTGTGCACTATAATACTTACTAGAAATAGAATGGGGAACTGGGCACCATCAGATATTCATGAAAGAAGAGTTTAATAAAATGAGTAAGCTAAAAGCAGACTAAAGTAACAATACTTGTCTCCACCTTCTAATTCAGTAACACTTCTGAAATCAGCAGGGTTGACTCTCTGTAAAAACAGGTAAAAATGAGTAACCCTCCCCTAAATAAATTCCATCGGGAATGGGATTTGTTTGCCCATGATAGTCAGAATAACTCAATTCCTTGGGTGTGATGATGGTGTTCCCCAGGCCTTCATCATCATCCTTTTATTCCATTGCCACAAGATTTAGAAGTTGTCTGCCTCCCTTTGACCTTCACAGTTAATTCTCAAGTGCCAGGGATGTTCTTTGACCATCTCATTATTAAACATCGAGACCCTCACTTTCCCAGACTAACACAACTTCTAGATTCAAGGACCCCAGTACCATATTTCTTTGGTGATGTAAGCTAGGAAAATCCATATCTAGCTTTTGAAGACTTTTCTCTAACTTGGACCAAATATATGAAAAACCTTATTGATTGTATTATTTACTTTTCTGTGGCTGGTCAGAGCACAGTGACTTTCTGGAGTTAATGGTGATAGGTAAGTGAAAACCCAGGGTCTCCCTTCCAAGGTTCTCTCAAGGAGTGTATCTTCTCTCTGAGATGTGCTTTGGTCATCCCAAATCAGGAGGTGCTGGTCCATTTAACAGGATGCTCTCTTTTCTCCTAGGACTCTACAGAAAACCGTCTGTCAGCCCTGCCCAGCCCAGCGGTGAGATTAGGAGGGAATGTCACCCTCCAGTGTGTCTCACAGCTTGGGTATGATAGGTTTGCTCTAAGGAGGAACCACAGAAGTTCTCTTGGACCCTAGACTCATAGTACATATACTCTAATGGCAGTTTCTGAGCACTGTTCTCTGTGGGGCCTGTGACCTCCAGACAGCGGAGGACATTCAGATGCTATGGCTACTACCTGAGTAAACCCCAGGTATGGTCAGAACCCAGTGACCCTCTGGAGTTCCTGGTGTCAGGTGAGGAAGCTCCGCCTGTCTATTGAAAGATATTGCATCTGAAAAGGATCTAGGAGATCCAGGGCTCTCAATCCCATTGATTCAGAGCATGAAAACAATGGGACCCATGATACAGAAACTAAGGGAGGGAGGGCAGTGAGAGTAAAACATGGGGTGTCTAGAAGTTAGATGGGTCTTCATGTGACTCTAGTATTCCTTCTGCTGTTCTGGGATCAACCTAATGATCTTCATATTATCATGTAATAAATGAATAGATATGTATATGGTATATGCATTATATGTGATTTTATATATGTATAATAAAGATAATCACGTGAGAGAAAACAGGGTGTTAATCTTTCTGTGTCTCATTTACTTGGTTTAATGTATTGATCTCCATTTGCACCCAGTCTTTTACAATTTTTCTGCACAAAGAATTCTTTCCTTCAAATAAATATTTAAAATTTCATGGTAACTTATACATTTATGCATATACATATAATTCTATTTTTTATGTTCACATGTATTTATAATTACAGAAATACACATACAGTATTATATGGTTTAATATTTATGTATAAATTTAACTTTTTTGATGATTTCATGAGTGTTGTACTGAAATGATTTCTACACACTTTCTTCTTCCTCTTACTCTGTTTCTTTCATTCCTTCTTATATTTGACCTGTGATTAATTATTATTGTTACATCACACACACACACACACACACACACACACACGCGCATGCATGCGCACACACACACACACACACACACACACACACACACACACACAGAGATACTAGAGTCTAGTTTAGATTTCTTTGGATTCTTTCATTTCCTTCCTTTGTCTCCAAACAATTTATCTAAAGCCATCACAGATTCACCATGAGGTTTGTCTCCACTTCTTGTTTTTCTGGTTGGGTTTTTCCATTTGATCCCAGCATGTACGAAGGAGCAAGTGACTTGGATTCCAGGTGGTCATTATATAGGCCTTCTTTAGGCAAGCATGCTTTTGACATTTCATGTCATGTCTAGAAGACTCCATTCTGTAGCAGGAATATTGTTCCTCTAGTTCTTATAATCTTTCTACCTCACTTCCACAATATACCCTGGAAAATACACACACACACACACACACACACACACACACACACACACACACTTACATATGTATATATTGGATTGTAGAAGTATCCATTTGGACTGGACACATGAATGCCACTTATTCCTGTTTTGACCAGTGTCAATCTCAATAATCATCATCATCTATGGCAAAAGAAGCTTCTTTGATGAGAAGTGAGAACCACACTCACCTGTAGGTTTAATGATAAGCATCTATAACGCAGTTAGAAATTACATTGGTTTAGTAACATGGAAGTACTGGTTTTTTCTTTAGCGTACATAGCCTCTGCAGATGTGGGTGCTATATTTTCACTGCTCAATTTTGGCCTATCCTTTGATGATTTAGGTTATCTACTTATTAGAACATATCTGCATTCATGTACATTGTGAGCGTATTTTATTTTTTTTATTTTTTAAATTTCACTCATGATATTCATTAATTACACTCATGATATTAATCACATTTGTGGTATTCATAAATTACATTCACAGTATTCATTCAAATATATATATATATTTTAATTTTAAATGCCGAATGTCATTTATTGAAGGGGGAAGGAGATCTTAAATACAGGCTTACAGCACAATGGGAGGACCCCGGAGGGCAGAAGTTCGCTACTGATGTTTTACAATCTTGCTTCTAATCTGTTAATGCCCATTATTCAGGATACACAGATAAGGAACCTCTCTTAAGCATTCGGGAGGGTGGAACTTGGCAGGGAATTGGCATAGGGAGGATCTCAAGGTCAAGGTCTGCAAGCAAGGCAGCAGTTACCCAAAACGGGGACCAGGGCCCTACAGGTCCCCTTGTTATTAATAAATGAGCTTCTGACTTAGGTTGCGTGGGACATCAGCAGGTCACCTTACCTGTCATGGAGACGCCTGACCAGGCCATTGCTGCTGCCGCTGTTGCTGTTATAGCAATGGTGCCCACCACTGCTACTCTTTCTGGGGTTACCATTTCATAATTGCTTACTACAGCTAGCACAATGGAGACCCTGGCAACAAAAGTAGCTACCAAAGTTAGTTAATCTTTCATTCTATTGGGCATGAGCATATTTTTTTATTGTTTGCATTACTAACAATGTGATGATGAGAGAGTGAGATGTTAAACAGAAACATCATGGGAACTGCTTGGGTAAGTGCAGGTAGAGGACTCAACACTGTCACTATTTTGTGCACCTGATACTTGTAGGTCCCTGAGAAAAACAATTTTGGGCAGGATCTTGGGTTCTTAGCTGGTGAATTGATGCAAACCAATTTTATGGGGAACTAGCTTCCAGGATTCTTTACTCCAGATTGAGGTGCCATCACAGGAAGGTCCCTTTATTCTGAACTCAGTCCAATCAAAGGGACTTAAGCAAGCTGGTGTTTCCATTCGTTTGGCTATTTGTCCCTGTGCTTTTTCCAATCTTGGTCTCAACAATTATTGCTCATACAAACCCTCCTCTTTCTCGCCAATTTGACTCCTGGAGCTCCACCTGGGGCCTGGCCGTGGATCTCTGCATCCGCTTCCCTCAGTCATTGGATGAGATTTCTAGCATGCAATTAGGGTGTTTGGCCATGCTATCACAAGAGTAGGTCAGTTCAGGCTTTCTCTCAACCATTGCCAGTAGTCTATTGTGGAGGTATCTTTGTGGATTTCTGTGGACCTCTCTAGTACTTTGCTTCTTTCTATTCTCATGTGGTCTTCATTTATTATGGTCTCTTATTTCTTGTTTTCCCTCTCTGTTCTTGATCCAGCTGGGATCTCCTGCTCCCCTAGGCTCTCTTTCCCTCGAAACTTGCCCTTCATTACCCCCACTCACGTCCAGGTTGTTCATGTAGATCTCATCCATTTCTCTGTCATTGGGCATTCCCTGTGTCTTTCTTAGGGTCCTGTTTTCTAGGTAGCCTTCATGGAGTTGTGAGTAGCAGTCCAGTCATCTTTGTTTTACCTCTAGTATCCCCCTATGATTGAGTACATACCATGTTTGTTTTTCTGAGTCTGGGTTACCTCACTCAGGATGATTTTTTTCTAGATCCATCCATTTGCCTGCAAACCTCATGATGTCATTGTTTTTCTCTACTGAGTAGTATTCCATTGTGTATATGTACCACATTTTATTTATCCATTCTTCAGTTGAAGGGCATCTAGGTTGTTTCCAGGTTCTGGCTATTACAAAAAAATGCTGACATGAACATAGCTGAGCAAGTGCCCTTATGGTATGATTGAGCATTCCTTGGGTATATGCCCAAGAGTGGTATAGCTGGGTCTTGAGGAAGATTGATTCCCAATTTTCTAAGAAAGCGCCATATTGATTTCCAAAGTGGTTGTACAAGCTAGCATTCCCACCAGCCGTGGAGGAGAGTTCCCCTAGCTCCACATCCTCTCCAGCATAAGGTGTCTTCAGTGTTTTTGATCTTAGCCATTCTGACAGGTGTAAGGTGGTATCTCAGAGTCGTTTTGATTTGCATTTCCCTGATGATTAAGGATGTTGAGCAATTCCTTAAATGCCTTTCAGCCATTTGTGATTCTTCTGTTGAGAATTCTCTGTTTAGTTCTATAGCCCATTTCTTAATTGGACTGTTAGGTGTTTTGATGTCTAATTTCTTGAGTTTTTTTTAATATATTCTGGATATCAGCCTTCTGTCAGATGTGGGGTTGGTGAAGACCTTTTCCCATTCTGTAGGCTGTCACTTTGCCTTGTTGACCGTATCCTTTGCTCTACAAAAGCTTCTCAGTTTCAAGAGGTCCCATTGATTGATTGTTGCTCTCAGTGTCTGTGCTATTGGTGTTATATTTAAGAAGTGATCTCCTATGCCAATGTGTTCAAGACTACTTCGTACTTTCTCTTCTATCAGGTTCAGAGTAACTGGATTTATGTTGAGGTCTTTGATCCACTTGGACTTAAGTTTTGTGCAAGGTGACAGATATGGATCTATTTGCACCTTTCTACACATTGATATCCAGTTATGCCAGCACCATTTGTTGAAGATGCTTTCTTTTCTCTATTGTACAGTTTTGTGAATCAATAGCTGAGGAGCCCCCAACTGGATCAGGCCCTCTGGATAAGTGAGACAGTTGATTAGCTTGAACTGTTTGGGAGGCATCTAGACAGTGGGACCAGGACCTGTCCCCAGTGCATGAGCTGGCTGTTTGGAACCTAGAGCTTATGCAGGGACACTTTGCTCAGCCTGGGAGGAGGGGACTGGACCTGCCTGGACTGAATCTACCAGGTTGAACTCAATCCCCAGGGGAGTCTTTGCCCTGGAGGAGATGGGAATGGGGGGTGGGCTTTGGGGAAGGCAGGGCGGGGGCAGGAAGGGGAGGACAATGGAATCTTTGGCTGATAGGTAAAATTAAATTAAGTTACAAAATAAAAAAATTATATAAAAAAAGAAGCAAGCTGGTATAACTATCCTAATATCCAACAAAATAGACTTCAAACTAAAATCAATTGAAAGAGGCCGGGAAAGACATTACGTATTTATCACAGTGAAAATCCACCAAGATGAAGTCTCAATTCTGAACATTTATGCCCCAAATAAGAGCATCCATATTTATAAAAGAAACAGTACTAAAGCTTAAATAACACATCAAACCACACACATTAGTAGTGGGAGATTTCAACACCTCACTCTCACCACTGGACAGGTCTGCCAGATTGAAACTTAACAGAGAAATAAGGGACCTAACAGAAGGTATGACTCTAATGGACATAATAGATATCTACAGAACATTCCACTCTAACACAAAAGAATATACCTTCTTCTTAGCACCCCATGGAACCTTCTCTAAAGTTGACCACATGCTTGGTCACAAAGCAAATCTGAACAGATACAAGCAAATTGGAATAACCTCCTGTATTTTATCGGACCACCATTGCTTAAAGTTGGATTTCAACAACAACGAAAATTACAGAAAGCCTACAGTCTCATGGAAACTGAATAATGCCCACCTGAAACATCAATGGGTCAAGGACGAAATAAAGAAAGAAATTAAAGACTTCCTAGAATTCAATGAAAATGAAAGTACAACATACCCAAACTTATGGGACACTATGAAAGCAGTGCTAAGAGGAAAATTCATAGCACTAAGTGCCCATATAAAGAAGATGGAGAAATCTCACCCTAGTGTTTTAACAGCACACCTGAAAGCTGTAGAACAAAAAGAAGCAAATTCATGCAGGAGGAATCAATGCCAGGAAATTGTCCCGGCCAGCGGGATCTTCAGCAGAGACCCTAGAAAGGGGAATGGTGAATGAAAGGGACAAGAGACACAAAGAATTGACAGTAAGACAGTATTCTGATCAAGCTGCAAAATTTTATTTTTCTCAGGTGGGTTTTATAGAAGCAGACCAGGAAACTTTCTCAGGGAAAAGATCAGGGAACTGTTGAGTTGCCAAGCAACCCAACCAAGCAACCTAACCACAAAACATTGTTACTAATGGTCACTGTAGCAGAAAGATAAGGAAATGTTGTTATTTTCTAATAGCTCAGGACTTGTCCAGGCATGTCAAAAGTTTCTGGTTAGTGGCTCAATACTGGACAACAGAAACTTAACTCAGGCAGGCAATATGGCATGGCTCTTAAAATTGTCCTGTGCAGGAAATAATCAAATTGAAGGATGAAATATAAACAAAGAGAAAATTACAAAGAATCATTGAAACAAAGAGTTGGTCTGAGAAAATCTACAAGATAGACAAGCCTTTATCCAAATTAACAGAAAGGCATAGAAAGAGCATCCAAATCAACAAAATTAGAAATGAAACGGGAGACCTAACAACTGACAGCGAGGAGATCCAGAGAATCATCAATTATACTTCAAAAACCTATAATGCACAAAATTGGAAAATCTAAAAGAAATGGACAATTTTCTGGATAGGTACCACATACCAAAGTTAAATCAAGACCAGATAAACTATTTAAATAGACCAATAACCCCTAAGGAAATAGAAACAGTCATTAAAAGTCTCCCAACCAAAAAAAAAAGCCTAGTACCAGATGGTTTCAGTGCAGAATTCTACCAGATTTTCAAAGAAGAGCTAACTCCAATATTCTTCAAATTGTTCCAAACAATAGAAACCAAATGAACAATACCAAACTCTTTTTTATGCTGCTACAGTTACCCTGATACCCAAACCACACAAAGATGCAGCAAAGAAAGAGAATTACAGACCAACCTCCCTCAGGAACACGATGCAAAAATACTCAATAAAATATTGGCAAACCGAATCCAAGAACACATCAAAAAAATTATCCACCATGACAACCAAGTAAGCTTTATCCCAGGGATGCAAGGATGGTTCAACATACGAAAATCTGTCAATGTAATACACCATATAAACAAACTGAAAGAACAAAACCACATGATCATCTCACTAGATGCTGAAAAAGTCTTTGACAAAATCCAACACCCCTTCACGATAAAGGAATACAGGGAACATACCTAAACATAATAAAGGCAATTTACAGCAAGCCAACAGCTATGGTGATATTTTATTTGTGCTGAAATGTGATTTTATTTGTATGTTAATAAATAAAGTTGCCTGGGGATCAGAACTGAAAGCGAGCCATTTAGCAGAAATCTGGCTGTGGTGGCACACACCCTTAATCCGCTCGCATGACAGGCAGAATCTCTGTATGTTCAAGGACACAGCCAAGTGGTGACACTTTTAATCCCAGTACCAACCATAAAGACCTGGAGGTCTGTATAGACAGGCAGTGACGAGGAAGTCATGTGGTTGGGTTTAGAGTCAATGAGAAGACAGAACAGAAAGGCATTAAAAAGACAAGTCAAACATTAGAATCTCTCAGTGGAAGGATGGCAGCGAGTGGTAAGCTAAAAGCTATTCACTAGTGCTCTGATCTCTTGGGCTTTTAACTCTGTATTTGGCTCTGTGTTTCTTATTTAATAAGACTGTTTAGAATTTCGTCTACAAACAGCCAACATCAAATTAAATGGAGAGAAACTCAAAGTGATTCCACTAAAATCAGGAACAAGACAAGGCTGTGCACTCTCCCCATATTTATTCAATATAGTACTTGAAGTTCTGTCTAGAGCAATAAGACAACCAAAGAAGATCAAAGGGATAGAAATTGGAAAAAAAGAAATCAAAATTTCAATATTTGGAGGAAATATGATAGTGTACATAAGTGACTCCAAAAATTCTGCCAGAGAAGTCCTTCAGCTGATAAACTCCTTCAGTTATGTAGCAGGATACAAGATTAACTCAAAAAAGTCACTATCCCTCCTATACACAAATGATAGATGGGATGGGAAAGAAATGAGAGAAACATCACCCTTTACAATAGCCACAAATAATATAAAATACCTTAAAGTAACTATAACTTAGGAAGTGAAAGAACTGTATGATAAGAACTTTAAGTCTCTGAAGAAAGAAATTGAAGAAGATATCAGAAAGTGAAAAGATCTCCCATGCTAATGGATAGGTAGGATTAACATAGTAAAAATGGCAATCTTACCAAAAAGCCATCTACAGATTCAATGCACTTCTCATCAAAATCTCAGCACAATTCTTCACAGACTTGGAAAAAACAATACTCAACTACATATGGAAAATCAAAAAAACCTAGGATAGCTAAAAGAATTGTGTATAATAAAGCAACCTCTGGAGGCATCACCATCCCGACCTCAAGCTCTACTATAGAACTATAGTAATGAAAACAGCTTGATACTGGCATAAAAACCGACATGTGAACCAATGGAATTTGAATTGAAGATGCTGACATTATTCTTCACACCCATGAACACTTGGTTTTTGACAAAGAAGCCAAAACTGTACCATTGGAAAAAAGAAAGCATCTTCAACAAATGGTGCTGGCATAACTGGATGTCAACATGGAGAAGATTGCAAACAGATCCATATCTGTTGCCATGCATGAAACTCAAGTCCAAGTGGATCGAAGACCTCAATATAAATCCAGTTACACTGAACTTGATAGAAGAGAAATTAGGAAGTAATTTTGAACACATTGGCACAGGAACTATTTCCTAAATATAACGCCAGTAGCACAGACACTGAGAGCAACAATAAATAAATGGGACCTCCTGAAACTGAGAAGCTTTTGTAGGGCAAAGGACACTGTCAATAAGGTAAAATGACAGCCTACAGAATGGGAAAAGATCTTTACCAACACTACAACTGACAGAGGGCTGACCTACAAAATATATAAGGAACTCAAGAAAATAGACATCAAAATACCGAATAATCCAATTAAAAAATGGGATACAGAGCAAAACAGAGAATTCTCAATAGAAGAATCTCAAGTGGGTGAAAGACATTTAAGGAATTGCTCAACATCCCTAATCATCAGGGAAATGCAAATCAAAACAACTCTGATATACCATCTTATACCTCTCAGAGTGGCTAAGATCAAAAACCACTGAAGATAGTTTATGTTGGAGAAGATGTAGAGCAACAGGAACACTCCTTCATGTTGGTGGGAGTACAAACTTCTATAACCACTTTGGATATCAGTATGGTGGTTTTTCAGAAAATTGGGAATCAATCTTCCTCAAGACCCAGCTATACCACTCTTGGGCATATACCCAAAGAATGCTCAATCATACCACAAGGACACATGCTCAACAATGTTTATAGCAGCATTATTCATAATAGACAGAATCTCGAAACAACCTAGATGTCCCTCAATTGAAGAATGGATAAATAAAATATGGTACATAGACACAATGGAGCAGTACTCAGCAGTAAAAAACAGTGACATCATGAGGTTTGCAGGCAAATGAATGGAACTAGAAAATATCATCCAGAGTTAGGTAACCCAGACTCAGAAGAACAAACGTGGTATGTACTCACTCATAAGTGGATACTGGATGTAAAGCCAAGGGTAGCCAGATTACAATGCACAGCTCCAGGGAAGCTAGCTAAGAGACAGGACTCTAGGAAGGATCCATGGATTGCCCATTGAAGGAGAAATAGATGAGATCTTCATGAGCAAACTGGGAGTGGGGGGGGTAATGGAGGGCAATGGATGGAGGATGAGAACATAGGGGAATGAGAGATTCGAGCCAAAATAGGGAGAGAGTGGGAGAGAAAGAAAGAGATACTGTGATAAATGAAGACATCATGGGAATAGGGAGAAACCGAGTGTTAGGGAGGTTCCCAGGAATCCACAGGGATGACCTCATTTTAGAATACTGGTGGTAGTAGAGAGGGTGCCGGAACTGGCATACTCTGGTGATCAGATGGCTGAATACCCTAACTGTCATCATAGAACCCTCTTCCAGTGACTGATGGAAGCAGATACAGAGATCCACGGCCGGGTGCCAGGCCGAGATCCAGGAGTCCAATCGATGAGAGATGGGGGAATTCTGTGAGCAAGGGACATTGAGATCATGATAGGAAAATGTACAGAGACAACTAGACAAACTAGTGGAAATGCATGACCTGTGGACCAATAGCTGAGGAGCCCCCATGATACTGGAATAGGCGCTCTGGATAGGTGAGATAGTTGTGTAGCTTGAAGTGTTTAGGGGGCCCCCAGGCATTGGGATCAGGACCCATCCCTGGTGCATGAGCTGGATTTTTGGAGCCCAGTGCCTATGGTGAGACACTTTGCACAGCCTTGGTGCAAGAAGGCTTGGACCTGCCTCAAGTTAATGTACCAGGCTCTGCTGACTTCCCATGGGAGACTTTGCCTTGGAGGAGGTGTGAAGAGAGGGTGTGTTGGGGGAGAAGGTTGGGGGTCGGGAGGAGAGATGAGAGGTGAATTTGTAGTTGTTATGTTATGTAGTTATGTAAAATGAATAGAAAATCTCTTAATAATAATAAGCAAAAAAAGAAAGGAAAAAACTTAAACTATGCAATTAGACTTTTTTGGGCTATCAGCTCACAAATAATGGCATGCAAATAATTATTAGTGATACAAACTGGACCTTACCTTAGCCTTGTCCCACTAGCTCTTATAACTTAAATTAACCCATATTTTTATTAATCTAAATTCTACCATGCAGCTTTTATCTCTCTCCAATTTTGTGTGTCCAACCCGATCTGCATCTCGATGGCATCTCCTTCATGCCTCAATTGTCTCATCTTCCTGTCTTTGTCTAGAAGTCTGGTCTATTTCTCCTGCCTAGGAATTGGCCATTCTGGTTTTTATTACAACAATCATAGCAATACTTCTTCACACAATGTTCAAATGTCCCACAACATTTCACACTTTTGTCTAAATAAAAGAAAAGGTTTTTAAGTCTAATACATATAATTATATAAAAAAGAACAATTACCAAGTAAGAATTACATTCACCAAGTCCAGTCTATTTGTTTTTGGCAAATTTGGACAAATTACTCTATTACCTATCTTATCTTGATGAGTCCAAAGTTTTATACCTAAACTACCTTCTATTATAACTTGTATTACCATCCTTACAATATCTTTTTAGAACTAAAACCATCTTAGATAAACAATTTAAGCTTTCATATTTCCCAACCTTATAAACTTTTCATCTTTCATGTAAGTTTTTTTGAATTTGTCAACAAGGAAGACTGTTACTGTAACTATCTAGACTTTGATGCCCATCAGAGACCCAAAAAGGATAAAATATTACCTGAGTAAACAGGACATGCAAAGCGGACAACTTCTAATTTCCAAAACTATAGAAATGATTAAGACATCTGGCTGCCTGCACAGTCACCCCAAGATTCCTCTTCAACATTGGGGCATCCATCTTCAGCCTATAGGCTTACAAAATCTGACATTTCTGCGAAGCAGGAATTTTGTTTTCTTTTGTGTCCTGATTGTCCAATTTGGATAGCATACTGTCAGCAGTCAAGACAAGGGTTTTCTTGCCCAGTGGATAAACTTGCCACAATCAAAGAAAACTCCATATGTAGGTTCTTTGATGCCCATTATCCTTTTCTCAAGTAAATTGGTGCTGCCAGGAGCTAACATGTCTCACTGTCATGAAAATCCTTAGGCTATTAAAACATCTTAAATTCCATATTCTATAGGTCTCTGTAGTGTTTGAAGACCTTTATCTATCTAAAATATATATAACCTTGAAAACATAATGTGACTACAAGTTTGTTTATTAGAGATGACTAACTTCTAAACTATATTTTTAAATTATACATTACATTTTTAATGAGTTGCATAGGTACAAATACCTTAAAGAAGAGTAGAAACATATATACAGTGTAGCAAAATAATTTTAAATTTGTATCAATTTACAAAAATCCATACCAATGTAAAATATTTGAGACTAAAATATTTGAGAGCTTTTTAGACTAAAAATAGGTTCAGTAATCTATCCTTTTATCCTATCATTCCCATATACCCCTTTTTCCCTTTTCATAAAGAGATCCTTGAATCTGACCCCCATTGCTTAGTTTCCTTCCTTTTTATGACCAGTAATAATTCACAACCAACTGCCCAAATGATGACAAACATCCATAAACCACCAAATGATAAAAACACCTACCTCACATCTTGGAAACATGGGTTTTGTGTTATCTAGACTACTTCCTGTTGCATCAGGTGATGTAATCTTTAGGGGACCCTGAGAAAATTAAGATAATGGTCAAGTCCCGTGAGGGCTAGCTGTTGTCCAGTCTCTGTGTGATGGGAAAATGTAAGGCTTATCTAAAATCTGGCTGGAGTATTCTGTGAGGCTGAACTCTCTCTAGCAGCTTTGAAGTTGTTCTGGATGCAGAATTTTGAGGAAACTGCAACAGAAACATTCTAAAAGACTGGATCACCTGGGCTACTTGTCTTTATTGGTGTCTGGCCTTTTTGTTCTGAAAACACAGAAAATTTAAACCCACCATGTAGCTCTGTTTATTCATCTACATCATATCATGTGGCTCAGTTACCTCTTTTGCATTTTGTAGCTTTGACTTGTTCTGAGTCTCCTGGAATCTCTCTGGCACAATCTGCATGCTTAGATTCCTCCTCCTCTTCTCTCTCTGGAAATCCTGCCTATCTCTCCTACCTAGCTATCATGTTGTAACTTCTCTTCCATCTTGCAGCTCCAGTTTGTTCCATGTGTCCATGTGACTCTGGTTTTCTTCTTCCTAGAGTTCTCTCTCTGCCCAGATGTCCCACCTATACCTCATGCCTAGCTATTGGCCATTCAGCTTTTCATTATCCCAATAACAGCAAAACCTTTTCACACAGTGTGCAAATATCCCACAACAAAACTGATACCTACACATGAGACAATATAGGTGTGGATAAAAGTAGGAAGTAATCTATTTTAGTGTCTCTGTGGGCACCAGACAGTAATATGAGCTATTGCAGTGCCCATCTGCAGATAGAGCACAGAGCATACACAGCTACCAATATTCTCTTAGAGCTCTGACCCTACCTCAGCCTCCAAGGAGGAGGAAGTCTCCCTTCAATGATCCTTAAGAAGGGTAGGTTCAGGGACTGATCAATGTTAGCCTCTTTTCTTTTTTCCCTGTTGCCAAAATTATCTTTAATTTTTTTGTTTAAAAGTATTTTTTTCATTTTACCTACCAAACACAGTTCCCCCTTCCTGCCTTCCTCCCACTAACCCCCAACCTCTCCCCACCTTACCCCCATCCACTTCCAAGAGAGGGTAAGGACTCCCATGGGGAGTCAATAAAATCTGGCATATCAAGTTGAGGCAGGAGCAAGCCCCTCCCCCCTGTATCGATAGCCTCTTTTCTTGAACATGGAATCTTCTGCATTTGGGGAACTTTAGTTTTCACTTCTGCTTTTCAGCTCATGATTTTGATGACCTTCACAGTTTAAAATTAATATAGTAACCATCTCCAAAACAGGAGAGCAGAGAGGGGCCCTTTAATTATAACATTTACACGACCAAAACACTCTTATACCTGAATTACATTGTAAAAGTCTGAAAGTTAATCATTCCTTAATCATCAAAGTCACAAAAACTCCTGAACCCATGAGTATGGTGAAACTGGTGGTGATATTAGACAATCAGGTGCTGATGCTCATAGTTGAGATGCCAACACCATTTAAATTGGAATGAACATTTGTGGATGAACAGGCATTAATATAAATTCAGCCTTCACAAAAACTAGAAGGATTCTGAACCATAACATAAGAACACTTAAGATGAAAGACAGCTGAGAGGTTGTTCCTATGGAAATCATGTATGTTGGTAAGAAAATGGTATGAATCTATCAGGAATTATTTAGCATAGACTCAAATCAGAGCCATGAGATACCACATTTCCTTCTCCGTTTCCATGGATTTCTCCTGTGCATTCATCCAGGAGTTCTGAAGAATCAGGTGCTCAGTGTGTCCCTTCTGTTCTGTTTGACCCCAGCAGCATCAGCCTGCATCTCCCCTTGTTGTAGAACAGTGCTCTCCAGACATGGCAGTACTCTTGTCCTGTGAGTCTCTGTAGCTGTGATTACACACAGGTCACCTGTACAAGATTGGCCCCATGAATATTCCTTCATGGTATAGAGGCTCCTAAGGCCACTCCCCCCATCAGAAATATTGACAGTTAAAAGTTGTAGGCAAAGCATTTTTTTCAGGGATATAACCACTGAGAAGTTTTCAAAATTGCTGGGCATAATGGAGTGCACTGTTTTCAACAGTTGGGTGTGAGACTGGTTGGTGGATCTAGTCTGGTCTACATAGTGAGTTCCAGGACAGCCAGAGCTACATAGTGAGAACCTGTCTCAGCAAACAAAAAGCAAAAACTGAATACCAAAAAGCCCAAATATTGACAACACACTTTTAAGGAACCCTAATAAAACTCATTGCTTCACCAGCTAGGGTTGTGTGGAGACTTGTCCTTGTTTCTGTCACTGGTGTCTCATGTATCATGTGTAGGCATTGTGCTTGTATCCCTTGGTAAAGATCATACAACATTCCCAAAGTATCTCCCAGGCAGGATAGGAAACTGGTGATGAGTTTGGTCGGCTGATAAAGAAAAGGAGAACCAAGAAGAAACTCTGAGAGAAAAAGACCAACCACCTCAGAGTCCCGCAAGTGAAAGTGTTGGCTCAGGAAGTCACCAGGTTTATTGTGCATTAAGTCCTGGTCTGTGGTGAGTGGGAACATACAGGCAGACGTAGAGGGTTACAGTGGAGATGTTCTGTAGGAAGAGACCACAATCAGTTTGGGCTTTTAATCCAAGCACACAGCAAGCTGAGGGAGAAGGAGGAGGAGTCTGAGAGCAGCATGAATTTTAAGAGGTTCTGTCAAAGAAACAAAAAGAAAAACTAAAGACCCACAGAGATACAAAAGCCACAAATTCTGGAGCCCGTCCCATCCCAGCACCAGAAAGAAAGGAAGAGTCAGGCTCCTGGTTAGAGCAGTTCCTCTTCCTCAGGCACTGCCAGTATGACATCCTTAGACAGGAAGCAGAAACCGGCCTGCCTAGGCCACACATTTGGTGTCTGTGTGTGTTTGTAAAGGAGGCCAATCATCTGCACACTTGTGGCAACTGGAAAAGACCATGACCCCCTTTCTTACAGTCCTACTGTATCTCGGTGAGATGCCAAATGGGGAGGGAGGATTCTCTTCTGTGAGGGAATCCACCTCACAACCACGATGTGGGCCATCAGGCTGTCTCAGGAATTGCAGAAGGGACCTGGGAGTGGAGGCCCTGCTCTTGTTTAATTTCAAGCACTCACGGGTAATTCTATTGCAGGACTGAGTCTGGACCTCAGGATCCCAGTACTGGCAGGTGAGTGTCTTCTCAGCTGCCCCAGTTTGGACATCCTTGCTGGGGACCACACGTCACTCATGAACAGAGCATATGGTGAACAGCAGGTGTGGCCTGATGCTGGGGAATGTCTAAATTTCCTGGTTCTGAGAGCTTACATCTGAGGGAGAGTTCTGGGAAAGCAGCTGTCAATTTTCTTTCAGGGGCCCTCTCTAAACCTACACTCTGGGCAGTGCCAAGAAATGTGATAAACCCTGGGAACCATGTGACATTCTTCTGTGAAGGGCCCTTAGAGGCCAGGGAATATGTTCTCTACAAAGAAGGAAGTCCAGATTACCTAATACCAACAACCCTTCTAGAAACTGAAAACAAAGCCACATTCTCTATCTCATCAGTTCAATGGTACAATGCAGGCCAATATTGGTGTGAATGTAAAAGCAATAATGGTATGTCAGAAAGAAGTGACTTCCTGGAGCTGGTGGTGACAGGTGAGAGGATCTTTACTAACCCCAGATTCTGCCTTAAGGAAAGGAATATGTTCACTGGGAGTTCCTTTCTCAAATATGAGAAAGGAGAAAAATGCTTTTCATGTAAGCCCACATGACAGGCTTTCTCTTCTCTCCTAGGATATTACTCAAGCAAAGTCACCTTGTCTGCCATTTCCAGCCCTGTGGTGACCTCAGGAGGGCATGTGACCCTTCAGTGTGTCTCAGAACAGGCATATAACATGTTTATTCTAATGAAGGAAGATGAGAAGTTCTCCCTGGCTTTGCCCTCACAGAATATATACCCTCAGCTATTTGGAGCCCTGTTCACTGTGGGTCCTGTGACCCCCAACCAGAGCTGGAGGTTCACATGCTATGGCTATTATTTGAGCATCCCCCAGGCATGGTCAGTACCCAGTAACCACCTACAGCTCCTGGTCTCAGGTAAGGAAGTACAGGACTTTCCTTGAATGATATTGTAACTGACACAGGATTCCAGGAAAGGACCTGATGTGTTGTGGGTGATCTCTAGGCAGAGCTACTGAACTCAGATTCACAGATCTGTGGGACAGCTTGACTTCAGGTGCAGAAATTGGGGTCTAATTAACAGTGGAACTCAAATCTAGGGAATAGTGAGGTCTTAAAGTGTCCTTCTATAATTTCAAATCAGTTTAGATGTCATTGGCAAATGTGACCTGCTTTGTGATATTCTTCTAACAGATGGAACTCCTTCTTTTTTACTTTTTGGCAGGGATCCTTCACAAACCCACCATCTGGGCTCATCCTGGCTCTGTGATCACTTCAGGGAGTCCTGTTACCATCTGGTGTAAGGCAACCCTGGAAGCCCAAACGTATGTGATATATAAAGAGGGAATCCTAGAGCCCTGGGGCCAACAGGCCCAAACAGACAACAACACTGAGGCAAAACTCACCATTCCATCTGTGACACAAGCACAGGCAGGATGATATCACTGTTACACTTACACCTCTGCTGGATGGTCAGAGCGCAGT
>CABHPP010115265.1:18192-32472 GCA_902168425.1 Peromyscus attwateri
ATGTCACTCTCAAGAAAAGACTGCACTAACAGTACCTCCCATCAAAGGACAGCCACGGGGTGGGGCAAGTCAGCCTTTGTGATCCCCTTTAATTTTCCATGTGTGTTTCTTCTAGGAGTCTACACCAAACCCACCCTGTCAACCACGCAAAATCCTGTTGTAAACTTAGGAGGGTCTGTGACCCTCTCTTGTACCTCAAGTCAGAGATATGACTGGTTCATCTTAACAAAGAATGGTCAGAAGTTCTCCATCCCTCAGAGCTCAAGATACACACACACTGGGATGTTCCTGGCTGAGTTTCCAGTGGGTCCAGTGACCTCTAGTCAGAGGTGGAGGTTCACATGCTATGGCTATTATACAAATAATCCTCAGGTGTGGTCAGAAGGGAGCGACGTCCTGGAGCTGCTGGTCTCAGGTGAGTAAGCCTCAGACTCTCTGTGGAATCATGTTGCACCTGACTCATGTTCCCAGTGAAGACCAGGATTGTGATATGTCTGTGGAATCAGGGCTCCTGAGATAACTGACACAGCATGGAGACTGTGGGAGTCACTGTACAGAAAACAAGGGGGGCATAGTGAGACTGGGGTTTGGTAAGGTCAGGAAACTAATGAATATTCCCATGACATTATTGGTCCTTTGGTAATCAAGGGTAAATTTCAAGATCAACAGCATGCTTGATGTTTACTGTGAAACTGTTCAAAGTCCCCTCTCCTTCTCACCTACTTCCCTGCAGGGAACCTTCAGAAACCCACCTTATGGGCTGAACCAAGTTCTGTGATTGCCTCTGGCAATGATGTGACCATCTGGTGTGAGGGGTCCAAGGAAACCCAAATATATTTCCTGTATAAAGAAGGAAGCTCAGCACCCTGGGACAGTCATATACCAAAAGATCCTGGTAACAAGGCCATGTTCTCCATAACATCCTTGGAAAAGCATCATGCAGGGAAATATCGCTGTTACTCTTATAAATCTGCAGGGTGGACACAGTACAGTGACTCCCTGGATCTGGTGGTGACAGGTGAGTGGACACTAAGGGTCAAAATCCTCACTTTTTCCTGTGAGAGCCCCTGAAGGCTTTGCTTCTTGCAGGAAAATGAGCGACATGAAGTAATAAGTAAACCTCAGATCAGGCTGACATAGTAGTTGCCAGTTCATATTCTTAAAAGTCTGAAACCAGGTCACTTACTGCAAGAAAATTTAAACACAGAACTATTCTGCAAAAAACAAAACAAAACAAAACAAAAACAAAAACAAAAAGAGTTGATTACTGGTATAATCGAAACCCTAGTGAACAACTAGGTGTAATTGCATCAAAACACAACTCAAAGTACATTTGAACATGAAGACTGATTCATAACTTAAGGGCCTTTGATCTGGTGTGGTCCCTGACTTAGGTAATGCCAATGTCAGCAGGCTAAAAAGTATATGTGACATCTCCAAAAGGATGAGCTTCATTAACTGAATGCCAATGATAAAGGTCTAGGGAGGGAGAGTCTGTGATAAACATCCTGGGGGATTCAGGTGAGGTTTGGATCTACAGATGGAAAGGTCACCTGGGTATTAACAACATCCACTCCTAGCTTTCTTGATAGAAAACAGGTATTTATCTCCTCCATTGAGCAGACACACTGTATGAGTAACATTTCTGATTTCTCCCATATTATTTGTGAGTATGAGTACATTGTGCCCTCTACATTTTCCCTCAGGAAATACATCTCTAAACATTTTCAGTCATAGCCCAGCTGCTGGAGACAATGTATCATTTAACAGGCTCTGTCCTCTTTTTCTAGGTATCTACCAGGGCAAACCTACTCTGTCAGCTTTTCCCTGCCCTGTGGTGACCTCAGGTGAGAATGTGACCCTTCAGTGTGTCTCATCCAAAGGATACGATGGATTCATTTTGACTGAGGAAGGTCTGAAGTTCTCCAGGTCCCAAAAGGCACAGCTCATACACACTGGACAGTCCTTAGCTCTGTTTCCTGAGATCTCCATGACAGCCAGCAAGAGTGGTCCCTTCAGATGTTATGGATACTATACAAATACCTCACATGTGTGGTCAGAGGCCAGTGACCCTGTGGAGATACATGTCTCAGGTGAGGAAGACTCTTCATTCACTCAACTGACACCAGAAATCCTTTGTCATAAGCCATTCTACTTCAATGAGGGTTCAAGGCCATAATTGCTGAAGGGAGCTCTTGACTAGTAAGGCCCAGAGTATGAGAGGCCTTGGCACTTTCAGAGCAGGAGGGGATAGATATGGAATGTATTACAAGAGCCAGCTAGATGACCTCCTTGATGTTTCTTAAATCTTAGGTATAAAATTTGTGTTTTAAAAGTATCTATTTTGGCCAGGCAGTCGTGGCACATTCCTTTAATCCCAGCACTTGGGAGGCAGAGACAGGTGGATCTCTGAGTTTGAGGCCAGCCTGGTCTACAAAGTGAGTTCCAGGACAGCAAGAGCTGCCCAGAGAAACCCTGTTTAGAAAAACAAAAAAAAGTGTGTGTTTGGACTGGAACCACCTACTCCACTTATTCCCATTTTGACCAGTTTTGGAGATCTTTGTGGCATCCAGCAAGAATGAGCCCTTCAGATGTTATAGACACTATATAAATAACCCTCAAGTGTGGTCTGAGGCCTGTAACTCTCTGGATAGTTGTGGATCTCTATGATTTCCCACATCTCTTGTGAAATAAGCTTTTCAGATGAGGGTTGATAGCTACACTTACCTGTGGGTATAAGGATAAGCATTTAGAATGAAGTTAGAAATTATATTGGTCTAGAAACATGGCAGTACTGGTTTCTCTTCTAGAGTCCATATAGCCTCTCCAGATACGGATACAAGTATTATGTAATTAAAAAATAAATATTTAATTGCTTAATACTGACCTATTCTTTGATGATTTAGGTTTAGTACTTGTTAGAATATATCTGCATTCATGTACATTGTGTGCATATCTTTATGTCTTTTTATTGCATTGTGTGTTAATAACAATGTGATGATTATAGAGTAAGATTTTAAACAGAAGCATCATTGCAATCTTGTGGGGTGAGTGCATGAATAGAAGCCCAGACTGTCACTATTTGGACCACCTAATATTCAAGGAACCCTGAGAATAAGACTATGTGACTAGAACTTTGGTCTCAGCTGTTGAATCAGTGCAGGTTAATTTCCTGGGGGTATTTATCTTCCTGGCTTCTATACTGCAGACTGAACTGGGAGCACAGGAAGACTCCTACACTGTGAAATGCGAAATGACATTTTTCCATCTGAGCTCTCTGTAATCAGATAAACTCTGTTTCAAAGAAGAGCCTTGACCAGCGGTTCTGAACTCAGAGCATAGTCAGGCTGAAGAAATTAAGTCAAAGAAAAGGAGGAAGCTGCTACTGCAGAGAAAGAGTTCTTCCCACATATTCATGATGTTATGTGATGAGAATAATGTGAATTTGTAGAAAGTTAGAAGATGAAACTTGACAAAAAGCATCACTTCTCTTGAGCACTGCACACAACCAGCAAATCTTTGTTTTTCATGGTTGCCTGAGACCATCAGCCAACCACAAAATATGTCAGAAGCCATGACAGATGAGGATGGAAAATTCTGCTTAGGACATGTAACCAGAAGGTCAAGTTCTAGACAGGGGAGGGAGCTGTCAGAGTGAAAATTCAGTCATCTATGGTGGCTTTGGTTGGTCCTGACCTCTCTGTTCACAATCTCCAGCCTCACAGCCCCAGGATCACACAGTGGAGAATCTCATCCGGATGGGCATTGCTGGCTTGATTCTAGTAGTTCTTGGGTTTTTGCTGTTTGATTCTTGCCACAGCCAGAGAAGGACCTTGAATGCATCCTAGAAGTGAAGAAGAGAGACAACCATAGTCCTTGCCTGGTGACCAAGTCTGGGAAATAAATTTGAGGACCTCAGGTATTATTTACCATAAGATTCCATGTTTAATATTGGGCATCACTTGTGAGAAATGATCCAGGAAATAAATTTATTTTGGGTGCAGAAAAGACCTAAATATTGGGGCAGCAAGCTCCTCTACCACCACATTAAGGGTCTTCCATTCTACCTTGCTGTGGATTTGAAGATTTTTCCCTCCTTTCTTTTCATTCCCTAATGTAGGGAAGGTGTTGTCTCACCAGTGAGGTTGGGTCCTTACTTCTCTATACATTCTACTTTTCCTCAGTCTCATGTGATATTTTCCTTTATTATAAACCACTATATTCTCCATTGTGCTCTATGTGCACATTTTTTGGAGGATGTTGTTACTATGAAGAAGGGATTTGACTCAACACAACAACAACAGAAAATAGCGAGTACATTTCCAATTACAGAATGAAAAGAATGACCAAATACAAGGATGCCCCCAAACATTGCACTCTCAAACCAGTCAGTATTCACCACACACACTTTGTGAGGTTTCTGCTAATTTACTTATTTATTTTAAAACATAATTCTTTTTCGATTCTTTGGAAGATTCTCATCGAGCACCCCAATTCCGCTCATCACCCAGTCCCTCCATATCCACTCTTGACTCCTGCAGTACGCTCCCACAAATAAATTAAAAACAAACATAACACCCACCTCACTCCTCCATCTTTCTCACACCTCTTCATTCATCCTAGTGGCATCAGGAGCTGTGGTGTGTCATGCAGTGTAGTCCTTTTGTCCAATCAGCCACACCCACAATATGTTCATTGCAATGAGTCTGGTTCCAGCCTCTGGTTTCTGGTCCACCTTCATCACTGGGCCCTCTTGGACAACTTCTCTTGGACAACCTGTTTGTGCCTTGAGTTATGCAGATCCTGTGATTATCATTCTGCAGGTCCAGTCCCTTCATGAACTTCAGCAAGTCATGGATGGGACAGCTGTTAGGGTGGGCACAGAAAGTGGGTCTGAGTGGTAGATGAGCTGGTTGGTTTGGGCCATTGGGGCCACACACTCAGGCAAGGGGCAGAGCCAGCAGCCCTAGGCCAATACCACTAGGGCCAGGTCTGCCATGCCTTTGGTGGGTGTTGGGGCAATTTCTCTTGAATGCTAGAGTCAGCTCTCCCATGGGGGGACAGTGCCAAATCTCCAGTGTCTATCAAGAGGAAGGGCCAGCTATAGCAGTGTCAGGTAGGGACAGCTGGCTCAGCCTACCATTGGATTTCAATTAGCATGGCTCCTATGACCCACTGTGATAACACAAGCTGTGAACAGCACCCCAGATTCTGGCTGCTCTTGGGTCCCAGACCCAGACATGATCCACAGCAGCAGCCAAGGCCTGCTCCCATGTGGATGCACAATCCACTTGCACTGGCATGGTCCCAATGGCAGGAAGGCCCTAGGAAAAAAACATGGCCATATACCTTTTGATGGTGTCAGGAGCCACAGCTATCAACTCAGACTTTGGCTGCAGTAGGGCCATGGACGCAGACATGGTCCTCAGCAACTGCCCTGGCCCAGGTGACACCATGGCCCCATCAGCAGCAATTCCCTTTGACACGAACATATTCATATGACCCAGGGCATTCGTGTGGCCTTTGGTGGCACCATGTGCCATGGACAACCCAGACCTCAACTGTGATAGGACCACAGACCCAGATATAGTTTTTGGCAGGAGACCAGGCTCAGATGTTACCATGGCTGTAGGTGGTAGCACAGGCTACTGAGATCAACAAGACCCCTGTGGAAGTGTGGCCCTCAGACACCAACATGGCCCTATGTGGCAGCCCAGACCCATGATATTGGCATTGCCTTGAGTGTTATCAGGAGCCATGGACATCAACACAGACCCTGGCTGTGGTAAGGCTACAGACCCAGACAAGTCCCTCATCAGCAGCCCTGGTGCAGATGACACCATGGCCCAATGACAGCATGGTCTTCAACACCAAAATGGCCACAAGATGTGGCCTAGACCCTGGGCATTTGAGTGGCCTTTGTTAGTACCATGTTCTACAGACATCACAGACCTCAACTGTGATAGGACCACAGACACAGACATGGTTCCAGACTTGGATGTCATCCTGGCCTGGGTGGCAGCACAGGATATCCAAATTAGCATAGCCCTGGTAGAGGCATCTGCCCATTCCTCCCAGCTCTCACTTCTTCAGAACTGCCTCTCACCACAGCACATGAACCACTCCTCCTCTCTTCCTCTCACATTTTACCTCCATATACTTGCTCATCATCATATTGTCACCATGAGGACCCAGGGTGCCCCATGGGGTTCATTGGACCTCCTGACCCACAGGGTCCTGGGAGAGCATTAGGTTCTTCAGGCAGGCTTGACCATGAGGTCCCAGACTGCCCTGTGGTTGTCTTTTACCTACCTGAGCTGCTTGGAATCAGGCAGCCTCTGGATGCTTCAGTCAGGCTGGACCCTGAGGAACTAGAGTGTCAAGTGGGTGTCATTTGCCCAACTGAGCAGCATGGCATCAGTGGGTCTGTGGATGCTTTAGGCAGGCTGGACTCTGAAGATTCAGGCTGCCCCCAGAGTGTCTTAGCATGCTTGAGTTACCTGGCATCATGGGGCCTGTGGTTGCTTCAGAGAGCCCAAACAGTGAGAACACAAAATACTACATGTGTATCTTTAACCTGACTGACCCACAGGCACTTGGTAAGCATGTGGATGCTTTAGACAGGCTGGATTGTCTGGATTTAGACAGCCCAGGTTGCCCCATGGCTACCACTCCTCACCCATCACAACTATAGACAGCTAAAGTTACAGTCTAAAGCTCTTTTGCAGGGATATAACCACTGATACATTTCCAATATTGCTTGGCACAGAGGACCAAACTGTTCTCAACAGTTGGGAAGTGGGACTGGTTTGTTGATATCTTCTGGTGTACATAGTGAGTTCCAGGACACCCAGAGGTATATAGTGAAACCCTGTCTGAGACAGTCAAACAACCAAACCAACTAAAAACCAAAAAAAAAACCAAAACAAAACACAAAAACCAAAAAAGATTGAACATATGATTCTAAGGAAACCTAATATATCTCCTTGGTTCACCAGCTAGATTTGTGTGGAGTCCTGTCTTTGTTTCTGTCACTTGTGTTTCCTCTGGTGTGAGTAGACATTGTTCTTGTATCCTCAGGACAAGTTCACATGTCACTAGAGCTTGTCCAGAGCACGGGAGCAAACTTGCGAGTTTAGTTTGGCTGAAGGAATGAAGGAGATCCAAGAAGAAACTCTGACAGAAAAAGACCAGATCTAAACACCTTAGGAAGTATTGCTGGCTCAGGAAATCATTAGGTTTATTTCCTGTTCAGTCCTGGTTCTTGGTGATTGGGAACATCCAGGCATATGTAGACAGTTACAATGGAGATGTTCTGAAAGAAGAGACCACATCAGATTTATATTTGTAATCTCTGGCCACAGAAAGCTGAGGGAGCAGGAGGAGTCTATAATTTGAATGAGATTCAAGAGTTTTGGTCTGAGGGACAAAAATAAAAACCACAGAACCACCAAGAGACAGAAGCCACATATTCTGTAGCCTAACCCATCACAGCACTGGGAATAGAAGAGTCAGGTGCCTGGGAAGAGCAGTTCCTCTTAGCTAGGGGCTGCTAATAATTCATACTCATGACATGAAGGAGAAGCCACCTTACATAGTCCATACACTTATGTCTGTCCGTTTGGCAAGGAGAACAACTATCTGCAAACTTGGGGCAACTGGAAGATGCCATGACAGCCTTTCTGATATCTGTGCTGTGTCTTGGTGAGATGCAAAGACTGGTGGGAGAATTCTAGTCTGAGAGTGAATCCACCTCACAACCATGCCTTGGGCCCTCAGGACGTCTCAGCAGCTTAGAAGACATCTGGAAGTGGAGGTCCTGTTCATGTTTCAGTGCAAACACTCAAAGTTAACTCTCTTGCAGGACTGAATCTGGGTCTCAGGAACCCAGTGCTAGTGGGTGAGGGTCTTCCCAGCTGTCCCTGTTTGGACATCCATGGTGGAGATCACAGTCCTCTCCTGAACAGATCAGATCGAGAACAGAGGATGTGAGACGTGACCGCAGCAATCATATTGATTTTCATTTCCTAGACCAGCTCAAGATCATCTTTGCTGAGTATGCACCCTAAAGTCTATCTTTCTCTCTGCTCAGGCTTGGATTGCCCGTTTCTTCAACATGGCTCAATCTCAAGGAATCAGCTTTTTATATTCTTACTGGGTTTTAGAATTTTTCATCTTTTGTCTTTTTTTTTTATTTGGTGTATGAATACTGAGGAAGGATGGGGGCATCCAAGTGAATCAAGAGACAAAGTGCTGGATGAATGGAGCAGAGTTAAGTGAGCTACTGGAAAGTCCTAGGCTTTTCCCTTACACTCAAGTCAGTCAACTCCATGTAGGGACTAGAAAGAGGAAGTGACTAGTGCAGAAGTGTGGGCCTCTGACCTCCATGCATGGTTCCCATGGTGATGGTGGGTGGGGGAGACACCTCCTGTTCATGAATTCTCATCGGGGAAAGGTCTGCTTATTTACTGTTTTACACTATGGTTTCTAGCCCTCAGAAGCCACTAAAGTAATGATATGAAGCAAGAAAATATGGTTTTATGCAACAAAACACATTACATATTAAAGTATGGGTGGACTTTAATGTGCTCAAAGAAAAAGTGGAGCATACAGTGTCTCTTATTGTGTAAGTGTGGCCCTGTGATATATCCAGGACAGCTCCACAGAAGCAGAAAGCAGGATCTGGGGAGAATGTGCAGTGGGAGTAAATGTGGAATTTGCATGTGGCTGTCTTGAGGGTGGTGACAGTGTTCAGACTAGAGATGGACATTCCCTGAGTGTGAGAGAATACCTATATTCATTTTTCTGAAATCTACTTAATTGGTTAGTATGTTTGCTTCTACTTTATTCTTTTCTTCTTTCTCATTTTTCATTTCTTCTTTATCATATTAGTATGTAGAAAATCTGATATTTGTGAATTTATTTGTTGTCTATTATTTTACTGAAAGTATTTTAGAGATCCAAGTGTTTTCTGGTAGGCTATTTAGGATCATCTAAGTATTTGACCACATTATATGCAAATAAGTCTAATTTGATTTTTCTTTTCCTATTTATTTGTGTTTTGTTTCTTCCTCCTGCTTATTGTTATAGTTAAAATGCTGAGAGCTATAATGTATAAGTGTGGAAAGACAAGGCACTATTTTCCCATTACCGTCTTAGAGGGTATGCTGCCAGATCTTCCCAATTCAGTATAATATTGCTTCAACATAAGTCCAGTTACTCTGAACCTGATAGAAGAGAAAGTAGGAAGTAGTCTTGAACACATTGGCATAGGAGATCACTTCCTAAATATAACACCAGTAGCACAGACCCTGAGAGAAACAATAAATAAATGGGACCTCCTGAAACTGAGAAGCTTTTGTAGGGCAAAGGACACTGTCAATAAGATAAAATGACAGCCTACAGAATGGGAAAAAAATCTTTACCAACACTACATCTGACAGAGGGCTGACCTCCAAAATATATAAGGAACTCAAGAAAATAGACATCAAAATACCTAATAATCCAATTAAAAATGGGCTACAGTGCTAAACAGAAAATTCTCAACAGAAGAAGCTCAGATGGCTGAAAGACATTTAAGGAACTGCTCAGCATCCCCAGTCATCAGGGAAATTCAAATCAAAATGACTCTGATATACCATCTTATACCTCTCAGAGTGGCTAAGTTCAAAAACCACTGAAGACAGTTTATGTTGGAGAAGATGTAGAGCAAGGGGAACACTCCTCCACTGTTGGTGGGAGTGCAAACTTGTACAGCCACTTGGGATATCAGTATGGTTGTTTTTCAGAAAATTGGGAACCAATCTTCCTCAAGACCACTCTTGGGCATATACCCAAGGAATGCTCAATCATACCACAAGGACACATGCTCAACAATGTTTATAGCAGATTATTCATAATAGCCAGAGCCTGAAAACAACCTAGATGCCCTTCAACTGAAGAATGGATAAATGAAATGTGGTACATAGATACAATGGAGCAGTAGTCAGCAGTAAAAAACAGTGACATCATGAGGTTTTCAGGCAAATGAATGGAACTAGAAAATATCATCCAGAGTGAGGTAACCCAGACTCAGAAGAGCAAACATGGTATGTACTCACTCATAAGTGGATACTAGATGTAAAGCCAAGGTTAACCAGATTACAATGCACAGCTCCAGGGAAGCTAGCTAAGAGACAGGACTCTAGGAAGGATCCATGGATTGCCCATTGAAGGAGAAGTAGATGAGATCTTCATGAGCAAACTGGGAGTGGTGGAGTAATGGAGGGCAATGGATGGAGGATGAGAACATAGGGGAATGAGAAATTCGAGCCAGAATAGGGAGAGAGTGGGAGAGAAAGGAAAGAGATGCCATGATAAATGAAGACATCATGGGAATAGGGAGAAACCGAGTGTTAGGGAGGTTCCCAGGAATCCACAGGGATGACCTCATTTTAGAATACTGGTGGTAGTAGAGAAGGTGCCAGAACTGGCCTACTCTGGTGATCAGATGGCTGAATACCCTAACTGTCATCATAGAATCCTCTTCCAGTGACTGATGGAAGCAGATCCAGAGATCCATGGCTGAGTGCCAGGCCGAGATCCAGGAGTCCAATCGATGAGAGAGAGGAGGAATTCTATGAGCAAGGGACATTGAGATCATGATAGGAAAATGTACAGAGACAACTAGCCAAACTAGTGGAAATGCATGACCTGTGGACCAATAGCTGAGGAGCCCCCATGATACTGGAATAGGTCCTTTGGATAGGTGAGATAGTTGTTTAGATTGAAATTTTAGGGGGCCCGCAGGCATTAGGATCAGGACCCATCCCTGGTGCATGAGCCGGATTTTTGGAGCCCAGTGCCTATGGTGAGACACTTTGCACAGCCTTGGTGCAGGAAGGAGGGGCTTGGACCTGCCTCAACTTAATGTACCAGGCTCTGCTGACTTCCCATGGGAGTCTTTGCCTTGGAAGAGGTGTGAAGGGTGGGTGTAGATGTAACCAACCGCCTTATTAAATAAGAAACACAGAGCCAATGTAAAGGTGAAAACCCAAGAGGTCAGAGCCAGAAGCCTTACCCACTTTCCGCCAGCTAGCCTCTCTCGCCAAGAGACCTCTCCAAAAAAAAGGGGAGGTATTTCCTGTGCGTCTGATTTATAAAGAGTTCTGGTTCTTCCTTCTCATTGGTTGTGAACCCAACTACGTGGCTGTCTCGTCACGGTCTCTCTGTACAGACCTCCCAAGTTTTCTATGGTTGGTATTGAGATTAAGGGCGTGTGTCTCCAATGCTGGCTGTATCCTTGAACACACAGAGATCTACCTAGCTCTGCTTACCAAGTGCTGGGATTAAAGGCGTGCACCACCACCGCCCTGGCTTTCGCTATGGCTTGCTAATAGCTCTGACCCCTAGGCAACTTTATTTATTAACATACAAATAAAATCACATTTCAGTACAAATAGAATACCACTATAGGTGGGTGTGTTGTGGGAGAAGGATGGGGGTCGGGAGGAGGGATGAGAGGTGAATTTGTAGTTGTTATGTAAAATGAATAGAAAATCTCTTAATAATAATAAGAAAAAAAGCGAGGAAAAATTAAACTACGCAATTAGACTTTTTTGGGCTATCAGCTCACAAATAACGGCATGCAAATAATTATTAGTGATACAAACTGGACCTTACCTTAGCCTTGTCCCACTAGCTCTTATAACTTAAATTAACCCATATTTTTATTAATCTAAATTCTACCACGTAGCTTTTATCTCTCTCCAATTCTGTGTGTCCAACCCTATCTGCATCTCGATGGCATCTCCTTCATGCCTCAATTGTCTCATCTTCCTGTCTTTGCCTGGAAGTCTGATCTATCTCTCCTGCCTAGGAATTGGCCATTCTGGTTTTTATTACAACAATCATAGCAATACATCTTCACACAGTGTTCAAATGTCCCACAACGTTTCACACTTTTGTCTAAATAAAAGAAAAGGTTTTTAAGTCTAATACATAAAATTATATAAAAAAAGAACAATTATCAAGTAAGAATTACATTCACCAAGTCCAGTCTATTTGTTTTTGGCAAATTTGGACAAATTACTCTATTACCTATCTTATCTTGATGAGTCCAAAGTTTTATACCTAAACTACCTTCTATTATAAGTCGTATTACCATCCTTACAATATCTTTTTAGAACTAAAAACATCTTAGATAAATAATTTAAGCTTTCATATTTCCCAACCTTATAAACTTTTCATCTTTTATGTAAGTTTTTTTGAATTTGTTAACAAGGAAGACTGTAACTATAACTATCTAGTCTTTGATGCCCATCAGAGACCCAAAAAGGATAAAATATTACCTGAGTAAACAGGATATGCAAAGCAGACAACTTTCAAATTCCAAAACTACAGAAATGATTAAGACATCTGGCTGCCTGCACAGTCACTCCAAGATTCCTCTGCAACATTGGGGCATCCATCTTCAGCCTATAGGCTTGCAAAATCTGACATTTCTGCAAAGCAGGAATTTTGTTTTCTTTTGTGTCCCGATTGTCCAATTTGGATAGCATACTGTCAGCAGTCAAGACAAGGGTTTTCTTGCCCAGTGGATAACCTTGCCACAATCAAAGAAAACTCCATATGTAGGTTCTTTGATGCCCATTATCCTTTTTTGAAGTAAATTGGTGCTGCTAGGAGTCAATATGTCTCACTGTCATGAAAATCCTTAGGTTATTAAAACATCTTAAATTCCATATTCTATAGGTCTCTGTAGTGTTTGAAGACCTTTATCTATCTAAAATATATATAACCGTGAAAACATACTTAACGTGACTACAAGTTTGATTATTATAGATGACTAACTACTAAACTATATTTTTAAATTATACATTACATTTTTAATGAGTTGCAGAGGTACAAATACCTTAAAGAAGAGTAGAAACATATATACAGTGTAGCAAAATAATTTTAAATTTGTATCAATTTACAAAAATCCATACCAATGTAAAATATTTGAGACTAAAATATTTGAGAGCTTTTTAGACTAAAAATAGGTTCAGTAATCTATCCTTTTATCCTACCATTCCCATATACCCCTTTTTTCTTTTCATAAAGAGATCCTTGAATCCTACCTCTATTACTTAGTTTCCTTCCTTTTTATGAACAGTAATAATTCACAACCAACTGCCTAAATGATGACAAACATCCATAAACCACCAAATGACAAAACCACCTACCCCACATCTTGGAAACATGGGTATTGTGTTCTCTGGACTGCTTCCTGTTGCATCAGGTGATGTAATCTTTAGGGGACCCTGAGAAAATTAAGATAATGGTCAAGTCCCATGAGAGCTAGTTGTTGTCCAGTCTCTGTGTGATGGAAAAATGTAAGGCTTATCTAAAGTCTGGCTGGAGTATTCTGTGAGGCTGAACTCTCTCTAGCAGCTTTGAAGTTGTTCTGGATGCAGAATTTTGAGGAAACTGCAACAGAAACATTCTAAAAGGCTGGATCACCTGGGCTACTTGTCTTTATTGGTGTCTGGCCTTTTTGTTCTGAAAACACAGAAAATTTAAACCCACCATGCATATCGCCAACTGGTGCTGACTGGCTCAAATGAGCAGGCAGTGGTCACCCAAGAGATTGCAGGACTAGGAAGTCACATCTGGCTCCATGTTTGGAACTTTTTAAAAGCTTTTTTGTGTCCTATGTGAAAATACTTGCCTTCACATTGGATGCCCTATGTAAGGAGTCTTTCTCTGGCCCATCAACCAGCTCCCAAATGACAACACAGAGACCTTTGTTAATTATGAAATCTCAGTCTATAGCTCAGGCTTGTTTCTAACTAGTTCTTGTAATTTAAATTAACCCATTTTTATTCATCTACATCATGTCATGTGGCTCAGTTACCTCTTTTGCATTTTGTAGCTTTGACCTGTTCTGAGTCTCCTGGAATCTCTCTGGCATAATCTGCATGCTTAGATTCCTCCTCTTTTCTCTCCCTGAAAATCCTGCCTATCTCTCCTACCTAGCTGTCATGGCATAACTTCTCTTCCAACTTGTAGCTCCTGTTTCCTCCCGTTGTCTATTGTCTGGCTGGTGACTCTACCTTTCTTCTTCCCAGAGTTCTCTCTCTGCCCAGATGTTCCATCTGTACCTCCTTCCTAGCAATTGGCCATTCAGCTTTTCATTATCCCAATCACAGCAAAACCTTTTCACACAGTGTGCAAATATCCCACAACAAAACTGATACCTACACATGAGACAAAGGTGTGGATAAAAGTAGGAAGTAATCTATTTTAGTGTCAGTGTGG